>MQRK01231391.1:290-24361 GCA_001938485.1 Girardia tigrina
GTTTAAGATTTATGAAATAAATAGTTTCTCAAAAAAAAATAAATTTGTTTAAATATTAGATTTAAACATTTTTTTTGTGGGATAATAAAAGTTTTAATGTCTGATATTAATAATTCTGACGAATTTCCAAGAACCTCTAATAGTTATATTAATAAATTTTGTGTTGAATATGAATTGTGAACTTGCTGATAATGAAAATGGCATAAACGCGACTAAAACTATATTTAAAATATTTTTTATATAATTTTGTAATTGAAATTGTAAATTAAATTGTGATTTAAATTTATTTGAATAATAAGACGTTTAGAAACAGAATTAAAATTTATCAACCAAGAACGATGTCTAGCTACGAAAGTTTTGTGGAGAATTGTCCTGGAGGCAATTTGATTTGTGATATCAATAAATGTATTGAAAACAATAATAATATTCTTAATATGGCGACCAACGACCACATGACTCTGAACATCAGAGATATTCGCTGGATCTGAGTCAAAAGTTGAAGAATTCTTAAAGAGCTTCGGCAGAAAGAAGAAAAAAGAGTCTTGCTGGTGACAGCATTCATGACTCCGGAAGCAATAGACAAGTACGAGAATACACCGGGAGATATCTGGGAAACAAAAATGAGACCCGCATTCAACAGAGAATAGAACATTCTGTAGATAATGAGGAAACTTGTTGAGATAAAAGTTGGATCAAACGAATCCTCTACGGTATATCGGAAGATAGATGAACTAGTTGGGAAACTAGTAGAGAAGAAATTTGGAAAAAAGAGCTATCAAACCTGGCATATGTCAACGCGGTAGATAGCCCTGAGAGGTGCCTTGAAAGCTGAGGATATCGAATGTATACATAAGAAAATATACCAAAATTTGTTGGCATATCTAGATTTGGAAATGATTCCCGGGGTAGATTTTTTGTACAAATTTAGAATAAAGTTGAAGAAAGAATCACCATAGAAGAACGTTACTGACAAAACATTAAATCGAAACCCATGGAGAACCGGTATTAGCGAAACCTTATCGTCAACCCAAACATTTCGAAGAAAAATTAGACTAATGATTTGTTGAATATTCGAGATCGAATTGTAAATTACAATTAATTGGAAATCCATCGTCAGTTCCACAAACCATGTGATAAGCTCAATGACATATTGACCATCAATTTTCGGATTAGTTTGATGGATATATGGTCATTTGTTACCAACAAGGTGAATCGAACAGTCAGTATATCTGTTAGAAAACAGGTTATCGAATTGAGGTAGAGTGGTATAGTGAAAGTTTTCTCAGTGGAGCGTCACTTTCTTTGTCATGCCTTCTTTGTTGTCTTTGATGATTTTGGTGTTATGTGAGAAAATTTGAAGAATCTTGAAAGGTTCAGTGTACGATTGTGTTAAATCGGATTCGTATTGGTTTTTCAACCAAAGTATCCGGCGTCGTTTAAAGATTTTGGTAAGTGCGGTTTGAAGTTGTTATACATTCTGCAATAGTAATCGTCGTCTAGCGATTCAAAAATGAGTCTAGCCTTTTATATTGAGTCAGAGGTGAGTTCATTGAGTTCGGCTTTCGGGATATTAGTTAAAACGATTCTCGAGAAGCGGAAGATTCTCTTTTAGTGGACTCGTGGTGTCGACCGTGGAACTGTCATCACTCATCGGTCTGGATACGGCCCTGAAGATGTGATCGGTGTTTCTCAATATTGGGATCGGTAGAAGGCATAAGAGTGTCAAATATTAGGACCGATATAATTTTGACTCACCGGAATTAACTGATTTTCGGAATTTTTCTGACACCATTTTCTATGATTTATATAATATTTGCAAAGAAAATAAATGAAAAATAGAGATTTATTTACAAATTTTATTTTTCAAAAACGTCCCGTAACAATCCCTCATTAAAACAAAAACCAATTAAAAAATATTACAATAGATACTATATAAATGTTTTTTTTAATTGTTGGATTATATTGTTCTACCTAACTTTTAGATTGATTTTGACATTGGGATTTTTATATCGATAATTTCTGTATGTCAATTTCGTTATCAATTCGATTAATTGCGTTATTAGTCAAATTTAAGATTTTGGTTAACACAATTACAACAAATAACAAATCTGAACATGTTCAATATAGACATGAATCATAGATCAATTTTCTTGGATTTAAAATTTTAATTTTAGATTTGGAAAGCACGGTACAATCCATTTCATGATGAATTGATTCTTTCTGGTGGCTCTGACAGTATGGTTGCTCTGCATTTAGCACAATCAGTGTCATCTGAATCCCATAACAGATCTGTCTCAGACGATGAAGATAATACGTAAGTAAAATATTCCTACAAATTTTATACCAATAAACATGTTAAAATCAGTAATAAATTACAAAAGCTTAGAAAAAAACACTATCCATGATGCACGATCACATTAAAATATCATATATTAAAGACTAATAAATATGATAAGTATGCTGATTTTTAAGTCTGTGATCAAAATAGCGATAATGAACTAGAAATAGTTGAAGCAACAGAGAAGAAAAAACAAATACCTGACCGAGTCAGAACAGTTCAACACTCCTGTTCGCAATTGGCATTCAAATAATTGATTTATTTTCACACAATCCGAATAATTAACGAAAATAAATTTTTCAAAAAAAGAAATCAAAAGTATATTTTTATCTTTCACGTAATCTCGTATAAAAAGGCACAAGCAAACATGTGTTTAAACAATGATGATAATTTCTATTTCTTTTTCACAAAAAAACTCTTTGAAAAAGAAATAGAAATTATCATCATTGTTTAAACACATGTTTGCTTGTGCCTTTTTATACGAGATTATGTGAAAGATAAAAAGATACTTTTGATTTCTTTATATATATATATATATATATATATACATTTCTTTTTATAAATTACTTTTGTAAAATTTTTACTTTTAGTTTGCAGGAGGATCAATTCTTTCACGCAGTTATAGCGGTCACTTGAGTGATGTTTTTTTTCATTAACTTTCCTTCGGCAGTGACTTCCACCACAGTAACTCTGTCATCTTTCTCATGGAAGATCGTTCCAACTCTGCCAAGCTTCCGTCTGCCAAGACTGTCTTTTCTATCGAAATTCTGTAACGAAATTTATTTTAGGTCCCTGCCAAATCTTACTTAAATAAGCATAAATAAATCACTTTATAACGAAATTATCTATGACAAAATACATTTTTATGTCATTTACACTAGAAGCACTTCACAACGGAATTATTTATAACGAATTTACGTCTAAGTAAAAAGCGAAAAAAACAAACATTGGACACAAAAGTAAGAATAATTCAGACAGTTAAAAGAAACATGAAAAAAGGAGATATTGCTACAACTTTTGAGATTTATCCAAGTACTCTTTCAACTATATTGAATCAAAAAGATAGAATTATGGACGAATGGACAAAAAGCGGTTCCTTTTTCAAAGAAAGAAAATCAGACCAGTGGAATATTCAGAAATTTGTTGACGAAACTCTTCTGCAATGGTTCACACAAAAGCGTTCTCTAAACTTGTCTATCAATTGGTCAATCTTACTAGAAAAATCGATAAAGTTTGCCGAACAACTTGGATATAATGATTTTAAAGGAATTGTATGTGAGGCATTGTAAAATATGTGGAAGCTGGGATGTTATAAAAATTTTCAATACAATTATTGGGTTCTTGATCAAAAGAAGTTGTCATTAACACCAAACTTTATTTCTACTACAATTTAAGTTTTTTAAACAAATATTTTCGAGGAACTTTTACACTTTCTTTTTACACAAACCATTATAAATAAGAATTGATATAAATATAAATATGGTTATTGTATTTTTTACGAATTAAAATTCTATACTCTTAAAAAAAAATTATAAAGTGAATTTATTAAAATTTTGTCACAAAGATTTTGTTGCGTCTTTTATTAAATTTCAATTTCATTGTACACTTAAATTTACCTGTTTCTCAATTAAATTTCCCAATTCTATACAGTAGCATTTTTCATTTCGTTTTCATAATAGTTTTAAGAACTACTTTAGATTTAGTAAAATAATGTTTTGAAAAGAGAATTTAAAATCGCAATTTCGTTTAATTTAACAACTTTTAAATTACCCCTTTTTACATAAAAAATAAAATTATATTTCCATTAATAATTACGTTTTCCAAAATAAAATTAAAATCGCATTTTCATTTAAGTCAATTTAATTGTTTTACCATTGTATTTTGATTTCAATTCCAATTTCCAAAAGAAAATTATAATTACATTTTTAATTTACTTCGATTTAATCGTGTAAAATAAAAGTTACCAAAAAGTTTAGTTTTTATTTCGTGAATCAAATATTAAACTTTATATTACTTTTGATTTTATTTCAATTAAATATTTTCATCAAAATTGAAATTAACTTTTTTACTTTATAATAAATCTTTGCATAAATCTTTTAATAAACCTACCGTAAAATTTATTTTATTTCTTACATAAATTAATTTTTACATTAAATTTCTGAAAATCTTATTTTAACATATCCATAACAATATTTTACGAAATGTAATTGTTTAATTATTAATTGATAAGATTGTAAATTCAAAAATTTTATGAACTCAACAACCCTCCCAACATCCCCTCCGTTTTTAAAATTTTTGAATTTTTCCACATTCTTTATTATTTGTTTATCATTTTCATCTTTAAGTCTATAACTCCTCTCATGAATCTGTTCAATGATTTCGTAAGGTCCTTCAAATCTGTCTTCGCGTTTCTTTCTTATTTCTTTCATAATCAAAACCTTATCACCCACTTTGTAAGTGGATCGCGTTCCTGTTTCCACCGGCGTGTTCTTCTCTTTTGTCTTTTGTCTTAAGTTCTCTCGGTCCGTTTTACTGTCACTGTACCATTGTTGTCTGTCTATTTTCCTCCCAAATACTACGTCTGCTGGGCTACCCTATCGTTTTCTGTTTTGTAGCGTTTATTGCAGTTGGTAATATGTCTGCCCAACTCATGGTGTTTCTATCTTTAAGACTTGCTTGGATGAACTCCCGAATAGTTCGGAATTGCCTCTCAATTATCCCATTGGTATTATGGTGGTACGGACTTGAAAAGATCAGTTTAATGCCCCTTGCCTCCAACATTTCTTTAACTCTTCGATACAAAACTTTTACCACAATCGAAATGTATCTCTTTTGGTGCACCGAATTTTAGTATCCACTTTTGTAATATGGTTTGTATAATCGTTTCTTCGTCCTGTCTTTTAATAGCTGTCAAGCTTACATATTTGCTGAAATGGTCTATAATTCCGAAAATGTACTTCTCTCTTTTTATTGTTTCGTTCCACGGTCCACAAATGTCTATGTATATCTTTTCGAACATTTCTGCAGCTATTATCTTTACATTTTCTTCATTTGATTTTGTAGTTCTTGTCTTCGTTTGTTGACATTCTATGCATGACTCCACTACCTCTTTTACTGTTTTCCTTTCTTCATCCACATCGAATTTGTCTCTCAGGTTTTCGTATACTTTTTCGGTCCCTGCGTGGCATAATAATATGTGTGCTTGAATAATTAGCTCATTCCGTTTTTCTTTAGGTATCCATTCTTTCTGCCCTGCTCTTGCTTGGCTTATCGTAGTTACCACTAATAGCCTGGTCTTGTTTTTACCCGTTTTCGCTTCTTCATGTTCCATTTGGCACTGAGTACATGTTTCGCAATTTCGTCTAGATAACATATCCACGTTGCCATGTAATTCCCCTTTGCTGTATTCTATTTCGATATCAAGACTGCTTAAATAGTTCATCCATGTTTGGAACTGAGCAATTAACGGTTTTTTTGTATGAAACATGAAAGTATATATCGAATATATATATTTCGAAAGTATATATCTATCATTCCAAAGTTGAATTCTGGAGATAAACATTATTTATATTATTTTATTTATGTTATTTTATTCTTTACATTTATATGTTATTTTATTTTTTATATACAAATAAATATATTTTAAATTTTTTTTGAGTAAGTTTGAAATTTAAGTGAACTAACCATAGTTTTCATACTAACAATTGATTTTTGATCGATATTGCATTTTTAGTCAAATATTATTTTTTGATCAAAAATTACTCAGAAGCTCAGGGATATGGTACTAATACAATGAAAGTCTTATGGTTCAATAGCAGGTTAACATATCTATAACAATATTTTACGGAATGTAATTGTTTAATTATTAATTTGATAAGATTGTAAATTCAAAAATTTTATGAACGCAACAGCGTTCCCAATAACAATCAAAGGACATAGATTTCTCATTTCTTTTAAGACAAGAGATGGAATAGTATTTCGAACAATTTTTGATGAATTCTGATCAGCTAATACTGAATTTGTACAATATTTGGAATAATTAATACTAATAAGATGACATTTATAATGCTGAAGAAAGCGCCTTATTTTATGAATGCCTTTTAAATTGAACAATGGCATTTAAGGGGGAAAGATTTTCAGGAGGAAGAAAAAGTAAATTAAGACTCACAATTCTCTTCCTGCAACATGTCAGGTTCAGACAAAGTAAAGTTAATGCTGATTCGTAGATCAGTTAAACATCGCTGTTTTAAAAATGTTGATATCACTCAATTTCCAGTATTGTACACTGCCAATAGAAAGGCATGCATGTCAGGAGACTTATGGGATCATGGATTAACAACATTTGACCGTTACATGGAAAAAGAAGGAAGTAAAATCTTACTAATCGTTGATAATGCTAGCAGCCATCATCGGGTAGCCACAGCTACGCTTAAAACAAATATTTTGAATTTTCTTTCCCCAAATCTTACAAATTTGATTTGACCTAGCGATCAAGGAATTATTCAGTCGTTCAAAATTCACTATCGTACTTTCATCTTTCGTTGTATACTTCTTCATTTTGAAACAAAGCAGCATGTATCAAAATTCTCAATTACAATCCTAGATGCTATCAATATGTGTAATGGTGCCTAGTTAAAAGTGACGCCCGAAACAATCCAGGATTGTTTGCATCATGCTGGCTTTATGAAAAAGAACTCAATTAAATCAACTTTTCAAATAAATGAAGATAGTGAAAAAGTATATCTTAATGTCTTTTCCTACATTCAATCTAACTTTAGCGAAAAAACTAGCATTTCTATTCTGATTTCTACAGAAAATTATTTGGCTATCAATGACGAAGTTTCAGTCGAAGAAATTGTAGCAGATGAAAATATCGTTCAAGCGATTCACGATTATAGTGTTCCCTTAGACAACAGGGAAAATGAAGAAGAATAATTACCACAGCATCCAGTTTACTTACAGATGCTCTGCGTAGTATTTCAATATTCCGATCATTCTTTATTGAAAAAGGATTATGAACAACCAGTTTGGATGTTATTGAGCAACAGATGATTGGACAAATAATGAGCAATCAAATGCAAATGTTGATAACCGATTTCAACCAAGAAGAAGGAGAGCAACTTTTAAATTGATATATTTCAATATACAGAATGTATCAGATTTTTTGGATCCTGTCTAATGCAATTAATAAAAGTCATATTTTTGAATTGTACTAAATAAAGAACTTCGTTAATAGTAATTTTACTTGAGTTTTTATCTTTTTGATCACATTATTCCGTGTCATAAAATTTATTAAATTTCTTTATAACGAAATAATTTTTGAAGGTCCCTTGAATTTCGTTATAGAATGATTCCATTGTATTCTAACTTCTTGAGAACCTCCAAATATTTCTCTTCATATTGATCTCTGCTTCCCTCTGTATGTTATAGTCACAGTGTCCGTCGATCCTCTAAATGTTTGCTGACGAAAGTCAGCCGCTGTTGATTCGGTGGGATACCATTTTTGTCTTGTATTTTAACCTTCAAATTCTCAATTGTATCGCTCGCTTTCGCTTCAATAATGATAGTCTTTCCAGTTAAGGTCTTAATAAATATTTGCCATTCAATACTCAATTTCGGGGCGAGTGTAACTCCAGTACTACTGTTTGTTTTACTCTCCACAGGAGGGTTCTGAAACCCTATTGACTGTCCCTTACGGAACAATGAAGCAGGGAAGGATGATTAATGTTAATTTATAATTACTTTATAATTCGAATTATAATAATGATTTAATGTAATAAACATAATTAATAATAAGAAGACTAATAATAATAATCGCACTGAAATCACAAAAGTTATAAGTTCATACATTGGTTACTGTCAGATGCTGGCAACCAAGGTCTGCTACCAAAAGATATTCTTAATTTTGTTTTCGACGCATCTGGGTCCATGAAGATAAAGGGGAGTCTTGAATCTTCTTAAGAATTTTGCATATCAGGGATTTTAATGTGAACAAATCTATCATTTCCTCAATTCAAATGACTCATATATGCATTCAATTGTTGATCGACTTGCGGCCGAATTGAAGCACGTTCCATGTATTTCGCTCACCAATTCAGGTTATTAATTATACTTTCGAAACTTATACTTCAATTAACGATGTTCGTCAACAAAATATTCAATACATCAAATATATCTTTCGCTTTAACCGTCAAAGTTATATGTTTGATAAGGTTTGATAGAGTCGTATAGAAAAGATAATCGAGTTCAATATCAACTAATTCAGGTTCTTCAACCTTACTGATGTAGACCAGTTTGACACTCCTGGTCACAATTAGCATTCAAATAATTGATTTATTTTCACACAATCCAAATCATTAATAAAAAATAAATTTTCAAAAAATTAAATCACAAGTATCTCGTACAAAAAAGACACAAACAAACACGCATTCAAACAACGATGATAATTTCTTATTTCTTTTTCACGAAAAACACATTTTTTTAATAATTTTAGAAATATAATATGTATTGACTTTATACATAACCAATTTAAACCCTAAATTCTTAAGGCATTTTAAAAGGTTTTTGAGCCATTTCTAATTATATTTCTAAGATTTAATTTAAGTGATCCCCGGTGATTATGTAACATGTTATTTTGTTAATACATTGAGACAATATGATGACAAGTTGAGTAAATGAAGTGAAAAATCCTGTAAGAATGAAACTTGAAAGAAGTAAAGAGTAAAAGGATTTAGAAAACTAAACAATTTTTAATTTGTAATTACTTCATATACAGTCTTTTATATACCAGATAATTGAAATTTAGTAGTTTTGTTTTGATATTTTTCATTTCAAAATAATCAGTCGACTTTTGTGTTTTAGGCTGTCTAAAGAACAGTTATTAGATGGAGTAATTCAAACTTATGAAGAACATGAAGATTCAGTTTATGCTGTGGATTGGTCACCTGTCGATCCTTGGATATTTTCTTCTCTTAGTTATGATGGAAGATTGGTTATAAATCAAGTGCCCAGAAAAATTAAATACAATATTTTACTATAATAAAAATTACCCCTCTCAATGTTGTGGTTGTATTTAGTTGCTGTTAAAATTAAATTTTCGGAGATACGTTGAAAGATTATATAAATTCTACTACTCTAATACATTATTTACTATTCTTCATTTTTGTATTTTATTTTCAATTACTTTCTGTTAATTTTTAATTGTAATTAACTGAATTATGCAATAATCTTAAATTTACTAAAGGTACTAGAAATTTACCAAGTTCTTTGTGTAATCAATCCCCAGAAAACATAGTCTTCTGAGTAAAATATTTAAACATATTATCTACCTTCAATTTGGATAATAAATGGTTTTTCGATATATTAAATAATTGTTGCAAACAATGGATTAACTATATGGTGAAAATGAATTTTTCATGAAATATTTAACACTTAAAATACTAAACATGACTCATAAATTTACTCATGTCCGGTCACTACAGAAATATTTCTTTCAGTTGTAGTGGGTACTAAAATATAGGATGAAGCAACAGACATGAAGTAACGATTAATGAGTAGAAATCGCATGTTTAATTTGGGAGTAGTCTTACACCCGAAAAAATTTTTTTGTTGCTATATAACGATTACTTCGTTCAGTCTCATGTATTCATGAATATTCATTTCGATGAACATCGAAACATTTTTCAGTTATAGGATACTGTTGTAATAAATGTTTGAAAGATTGTATTGTCGATTTCAGTCATTTTGATCAGTCAAAAACACTGGTTAACGAAATTTTTCAGTTTTTAATATGATTTGCAGTTTCTAGATCAGTTTTTACCCCTGATTTCGAATATACTATATTTTTCTCTCAGTTGCATATAAAAAAATTTTATGTCAATTTTATTATTTTCTCCAAATATTTGCTGTATAAATGTTTGTTTATGTTTATAGTAATTATAAATACAATTATAATTTATATGAGTTCTTATAATTTATATATTGTCTTTATTTTATGATAACACAAACTTATTGAATTGTTTTAATGCATAAAATACATAAAAATTACCATATGACAGTAGTTTAATTTCCCATTTATCATGTAAGGATCACATGCATAATATTAATTATTATGAAATATACTAATTTTTCAGACTATTTCCTTTTTAATTCAGCCTTCTAATGAATAGGACTTGTAAAAATCATCCAGATAAGTCCTGTTACATCTGTAGGCAAGTTACCTTTCCCAAGAGAAAAGTCAACATCACTGAATTCGTGAAGAAAAGCTACCATAGTTACTTTGGCGTAAAATTAGGTGACCAGGACAAAGCGTTTGCCCCTCATTTTTGTTGCAGACCTGTGTCAATAATCTCCGTGGATGGTGGAATAAATCGAAGGACTCTCTCCCCTTTGCTGTTCCTATGGTGTGGAGAGAGGGTAGAGACCACTCTACTGACTGTTATTTCTACTTGAAAAATCTTGAAAGTAAAATAAATAACATGAACATTCAACTTTATTAGAGTACATTTGACCAATACTATGTTTTTATAGGTGTGACAACTAAGAAGAAGAAGCGTGTTGTGTATCCCGATGTACCCTCCGCTGAGAGACATAAAATACATTAAAAATTACCATATGGCAGTAGTTTAATTTCCCATTTATCATGTAAGGATCACATGCATAATATTAATTATTATGAAATATACTAATTTTTCAGACTATTTCCTTTTTAATTCAGCCTTCTAATGAATAGGACTTGTAAAAATCATCCAGATAAGTCCTGTTACATCTGTAGGCAAGTTACCTTTCCCAAGAGAAAAGTCAACATCACTGAATTCGTGAAGAAAAGCTACCATAGTTACTTTGGCGTAAAATTAGGTGACCAGGACAAAGCGTTTGCCCCTCATTTTTGTTGCAGACCTGTGTCAATAATCTCCGTGGATGGTGGAATAAATCGAAGGACTCTCTCCCCTTTGCTGTTCCTATGGTGTGGAGAGAGGGTAGAGACCACTCTACTGACTGTTATTTCTACTTGAAAAATCTTGAAAGTAAAATAAATAACATGAACATTCAACTTTATTAGAGTACATTTGACCAATACTATGTTTTTATAGGTTTGACAACTAAGAAGAAGAAGCGTGTTGTGTATCCCGATGTACCCTCCGCTGAGAGACCCATTCCGCATGGTCCTGGGTTGTCAATTCCTAAACCTCCTGACTATTCTTCCACTTCATCATCACTGATGTATGCAGTGAAAGCGATGTTTCAGAAGAATCACACATGGACTCCAAGCAGCCCAGGCCATTAACGCAGGCAGAGCTCAATGATTTGACGAGGGATTTGGGTTTGTCGAAGGATTCTTCACAGCTGCTGGAATTGCGACTCAATGAACATCATTTGCTGTCGGCAGATGTGGCCTACTACTGGTATCGAGATCGTGAGAAGGAGTTTCGTCAGTTCTTCACAATGGACGAAGAAGCATCTTTGATGTACTGCAATAATTTTGGTGGTCGAATCACTGCATTGGGTGTATTGTATCAACCTAAAGAATGGTGTCTCTTTATAGACTCCTCAATTCACAGCTTGAAAGCAATCCTCCTCCATAATGGCAACTTTGATTTCCAGTGTTCCTGTTGGCCACTCAGTTCAAATGAGCAAAACGTACAACAACATAAAGCTTATACTAAAGTCTTTGAATTACAAGAGTCACGAGTGGCTCATTTGTGGAGATATGAAGATAAGTATTTGATAAATTTAGCGTTTCATTGAAACTATAATTTTTTGACATTTATTGTAGGATCTGGCACTTATTCTGGGTCAGCAAGGCGGATACACAAAAAACCCATACTTCTTGTGTATGTGGGACAGTAGAGATGACCAGAATCATTTCATTAAGAGTGCCTGGCCAGCCAGAGATGAGCTTGTACCCGCTTCTCACAATGTGCTATTACAACCCCTTGTGGATCGACGAAAATTTATTCTCCCGCATCTTCACATCAAGCTTGGGCTGATGAAAAATTTTGAGAAGGCACGTCAGAAAAAGGGCAAAGCTGTCATTTTCTTGAATAAGAAATTCCCAAGAGTCTCAGAGCCAAAGATACTTGCGGGAATCTTCAATGAATCGCAGATAAGAGAGCTCATGAAAGATCCTAATTTCGACAAATCACTTACGCCAAAGGAGAAACGTGCATGAACTACCCTGAAGTTGATTATCCAAAATTTCCTGGGCAACCACCGCAGCGAAGACTACCAGAGAGTTGTTACTGATAAGTAAACTAATTTACTGAAGCGTTTTCAAGCACTCGGTGTTCGCATGTCTATCAAGCTCCCCATTCTTAGCTTTCACCTGGATTACTTCCCAGACAACTGCGGAGATTACAGTGAGGAGCAAAGAGAGAGATTCCACCAAGATATACGAGTCATGAAGGAGCGCTACCATGGCTGCTGGGACGTGAATATGCTGGCTGATTATTGCTGGAGCCTGAAGAGAGACTCGCCAAATGCCCGCAAAGCCAAAAAGAGACAATTTATTTCACCTTAACTTTTCCTGAATTTGATGTTTTACATAACAATAGAAAAATATCCTGTAAAATGTGCATTTAAATAAATTAAATTGTGTGAAAACAGGGTCCAAACGATAAAAAACTAATAACATATTCGGCATCAGCATGCCAAAATATTATATAATTGGCTGAAAAACCTTAAAACTTCAAAAAACATTTTTTTTTTCGTTAACCAGTGTAATATGTATTGATCCCGTTTATCTTGAAGCTTTGTGAATGTTTTAAGAACATAAACAAAGTTTGGGATTTAATTGCATTTTACTAATTACAGAAGTTTGAATCTTGACCATTGAGAATTTTCTCAAAATATGTGGAACAACAGCGACAAATGGAGTAAAAATTATTTGTTATAATGCTATCCTAATCTTGCCATTTGTTTGGGATTCAATTATTATTATTATAGGCAGTGCCGGATTAGGCATGGGATTTTCGGGCTGCAGCCCAGGGCCTCGCGCATCAAAGGGCCCCCTTTTTACTCTGAGATTAGACACCAAATGGTCCAAAAATGAGTAATATCAAAAGAATAATAATATTATCATGTATATTTTCTAATCCTGATACCACTATAACAGGTAGCTGATATATACACATTGTGAGGAATGTTGATGTTTTGTGTTTGAATGTTGTATATTTTTGAAAGAATATTTAGGTTCAAATTAGTTTCGTTCAAAAAGATTAAATATATTTATCTCATAATCTGATGTCTATGTATGAAAGCTATGTATGGATGATCCGTATTGTGTTTATAACAAAATTATAAATCATTTTATTTTGCATATGGTAGATATTGTTTTAAAATAATATGATAGATTCATGTAAATTGTCCATGAAAACGATTCATATCATTAATAAAATTTTAAATATTGAAATATATTTAAAATTACGAACAAATGTTTTTGTTTAAATTATGCTATTTATTGCAATTATTTTGAAATTATCAATATGAATGTAAATCACTATTAATTCACTTAATATTTTGGTAAATGACAGATAGTGCTAAGCGCTTACACATTTGCTTTAGATTTCGGACATTTAATTTTTCATATGATATGTAGGATTTGTGTTTTATAATATTTTTTTCATTTTAGATTCAATATCCGCATATTTCTCTATCAAAATTTTTGCTTGAAAATGTCTACTAGAAAATATAAAAGTGGTGCTCAAAAAAGAAAAATGCAATCAAATAGAAAAAAGAAGTAAGTAAATGTGTTAGGGTTTCGAAAAATACATATGAACACTTGATAAAATTTTATGTAGAAAAAAATTTAAAATAATTCTTTTGATAAAATTATTAATTTCAAACAAAATAATATTTAGTTTATCAAAATTTGCAATTGAAAATTAAAAATATTTTAGTCTTTGTTTTATTTGATCAATTTTCAAGGTTAGAAAAACTAGTATATAAACAACAACAAATTCAGTCACAGGACACCAAAATAATTTCCTGCAACAAATTTTTAAGAAGAATCCGTGTAGAGTAAATTTATTTAAATTCTTTATTTTTATTTCTTTTCTTGAAGTTGAAGACGAACTAAGTATCCTGTACAGGAGAAGAAAGTTCATTTGACTTTAAGGGTTTCACGGTTATCGTTCGTTTAGAAGATTTAGAGTTTGAAAATTAACAAACTGTGATCTGATAAACTCGCATCGTATATCCGTTTGTGAATACGTCTATTGATATTATTGAATTAAACAATATAAGCTGTGTGCTATTTTGTGTTATTGGAAAATAAAGTTTTTAAAAGAATTTTGTGTTCATTCATTTATATATTTATGTTGAAAGTCTTTTCTGAATAATTGGAGTCAGATTTAAAATTACAGATTAAAGAATAAAGATTTGTGTTTTTAAAAGTAAATAATTATATTAAATATTTTTAATACCCAACATGAATATATTTGGTGAGCCCTCTGTTCTTAAAACAAAAAGAGTATATTTTTAATAATTAAAACTACGAAAAAGTATCAAAACGTCTAATTATCCTTTGAGAAATCGTAAAAAAGTTAAAAAAAACGATGGTAGAAAATAGAGAGAATAATATAGATTTAGCGAGTTGTCAAAAGTTACCTGTAAATCAATATGGGAGAGACCCCGTGGAATTCGTAGATTTTATCACAGAATATTTTATGTTTGCTACAGCGTATGAATGGGCCGAAAAAATTATGATTCAAAGATTACCATTATATTTAAAAGGTGCAGCTAGAGAAGTTTTTAATCAAATTGATAAAAATGGAGTGGAAACTTGGGCAAATATGAAAGATTTAATGACTGAAAGATTTAATAAGTGGCGATGTTGGTAGAATCATACGGAAAAAGTTTTATTCTCGAATTCAAAATGCGGAGGAGTCAGTTGGGGAATTCGCTTTTCATTTATCTACACTTGCGGAAAAGCGTTTGGAGAAAAGAGAAATTAGACAGAACAAACTAAAAAGATAGTTGAAGATCAGTTTTGGGCTGGAGTTCAAAATAACATAAGAACAGCACTTTTTTTTGTTGATTATACAAATTATGATAAAAAGGCTATGAAAATAGAAAAGAATACTACTGCAGCTCCTATTCGACCAGTATGTGTAACTGAATTAAAATCGATAGAAAGACCTAAACCGAAGACATATTCAAACGACAGTGATACAGACGAAGATTTTCAAAGTTATGCATCTCTAAAAATGCAAAGATACAGACCACAAAATGAAAATCCAAGACAAAATCAATATTTTGGTGGCAGAAATAACAATAATCAAAGCCCAAATTATTCAAGAAGTCCGAATTCTTCAAGATCAATGAGATTTAACGACACTAGAGAGTCAAATAATTACACAATAAAACTTCAGTGTTATAATTGTAACAAAATTGGTCATGTTAGCAGTCAATGTTGGTTCAAAAATAATACAAATAATAATCGAAATTCACCTATTAAAACATGTTATAAATGTGGCAAAAGAGGTCATCTAGCCAATGTATGTAGAACAGATATGACTAGAAATAGATCTTTAACTCCTTCTCCCCAGACAGCCAAACTTAACAGTGAAGGTCAAATACAGTGTGAAAAATGTAAAAAAGTATGGTCACGTTGCCAGATCATGTAGATCAAATACGCAAATACCATCAATTTTGAAGAAGAAAATTAAATTCAAAGATAATCAATCCTATATAAATTGTTTGTCATCTGAGGATGAAGGTTCTAATGATTCCATGAAAACAGATTTTAATGAATTAAGAACACAATTTGACAGAATGTCCGCAAGACTTAATAAAACTGATCCAAGTGTACAGATGCTATCAACATCAAAAAACAAAAGTAAGAATAAATGAAACGAAATGAAAGTAATAGTAAAGTTGAAAGTAAAGTTCAAAGTGTTTCTGATAAAATTGATGATGTTAATTTAGATAAATCGAGAATATATATGAAAAGATTAATAAACGAAATGGAAATGAATAAAGATTTAAATGTTAAAATAAGTAAAAATATTAAAGAAATTATTAAATTGAATTTACAAAATGATAAAACTGAACATTTTATAAAGTTGGTAGTGAATTATTTAAATGATAATAAAACGATGAATTGGGAAATTAAAACGTTTTTGAAATTTTTAGGAGAACAATTGAGAAAAATGCCTATGACAGATAATATTCAGATTTTTATAACTCTTAATGGACAAGAATTTACAGTAATTCAAATTGATCATCTTAAAAAGTTAAACATTTGAAGGAAATACTTGTACAAAAGATTGGAAATTATAAATTTATTATGAATTTTAAATGTTTTGAATTAGAATTAGAAGACTATTTAGTGGATTATGGAATATTACCAAATAACATTAATACTGATTATATTATAATGTTAGAAAATAATGATAATAAAATGAATATATCTGAAAATTATATGAAAGATTTGACATTACGATTAAAAAATTAAGTTAATGAAGAAAAGTTAAAGAATATAATTAAAGAAATAGAAACGTTAAACATTAATGATAATATAATAAATAATCTTAGATCGGTATTAATATATAAATTAAAACAAGAAACGATGTTTAAAAAAGAAATACAAGAAATTTTAATAAAATTTGGACAATATAGTAGACAGAAAAATAAAGATATTCAAAGATTATTTTTATCAATTGAAGTTCCAGGAAAAGGTACAATTAATACTGCTGAAATGTAGACAATTAAAGTAAAAACTTTAAGACAAAAAGTTAAAGAAATGTTTAAAATTGAAGGAACATTACTTTTATTTCTTTTGGATTTAGAATTACAAGATGAAAATTATTTATACGATTATGGATGTTATGAAAAAGAAATTAATAATATAACAGTTTATTATATTGAAGAATTTTACGATACTAATGATTTTAACGAATTTACTGATGATTTACAAAAAGTCGAAATAAAAAAGGAAGAAAATATGTTACAGTATCTAAACATGTCGATGAAGATATGAACGTTAATTTAATAAGTAAAAGTCTGTCAAAAAGAAGTAAAAAGTTTCGAAATAAAGTAATAAAAGATGAATCTTTGATAGATAACAAAATTGATGATAGTAAAAAAATCTAAATATAATTCGAGAATGTGGTGATTATCATTAATTATGATTTTATTCTTATGTGTATCTCCAACGATGTCTTTAGTAGCGTATGATTGTTCACAAACAGAAATGGGAAAAATATATTCATTAATGGATGTCGTGGAATGTGAAGAAGCTTATCCATTTCAAATTAAAGAAGAGAAAAATGTTTTATATCACTTGTATCAAGAATCAGGATTTAGAAGAGCAAAAGTACGAGAGTGTATAGTCAAACGTGCAACTTATGTTTTTCATTGTGTAAGATGGAATCATTCTTCTCTTATTAAAATAGATGCTATTCCAAGACCAGTTGATATCTTACCAGAAAATTGTGAAGCAGCATTCTAAACGAAACAACTAAAAATTGATTCCACTTTAACTTTTAGTGCCAAAGTTGGATATATTACAAGAGAATCTGTATTTCGAAAATGTAAAGAGAATGTAAAGGAAAATTGGGAAATAAAATAGTAGATAAAATCATGATATCAGAGGAATATCAAACAGAATTGAGAGAATTTGATGGAATTTTTGATGATGTTACAGGGAAATTTTTTTATAATTCACCATCATCATAAAGAAATAAATACATTAAAATCAGAAATGAAAATTAATAAACGTCGTAAAAAGTCTAGAAAAAGAAATAAAAAAGTAAAATTTGAATCTGTTTCAGATAGTTCCAACAGTGATCCCAGTGTAACAAGTGATGGTAGAATAAGTGAAACTGGAAATGAAACTGTAAGTAATAGTAATTTATCAGCACCAGCAATACCTAAAAGCGAGTGGAAAGATTACGAGAGTCAGCTACAAATGATAAGGAATCAAGAAATGTTAAATTCAAGTGCACCACTCAATCCGTCAAGTTTTGGACCATTACCGAATTACTATCCCTTCCTACAACTTAAGGAAATGAACCTGTCGATACAAATCTTGAAACTTTAAATGCAGAGGAAAAACAAAAAAGAGAAATTGAAATAAGAAATCACTGGGGTTTACCAAGTAATTATGTTTTTGCTGTGAAAACTAAATTCGGTAAATGATTAACAATAACTGTTTTATTGAATGATATATAAAACAGTTCAATATACAATTCAATGATATATAAAACAGTTGATACTGGTTCAGCAGTCACAATTGCTGACGAAAAGATGCTTCTGGCATCTGAAAAGTTCAGTCTGGCACCTTGTGTCGAAAGATTACAATCAGTTACGGGTCATTATCTCGCTATTGAAGGAACTGTACAAGTGTCAATAAAAATTGGTGCCAAGAATATTATAACAAACGTATTAATTTCAAAAAGTTGCCCAGAATCATTATTGCTTGGCATGGATGTTTTGCAACAGTTGGAAGGTGTTTCTCTAGATTTAAAAAGTGGAAATTTGGTATCTATATCTGATGGAAAAATCTTACATAGAGTAACCGATGTGTTTATCAGTGAAAGTTTAGAAATTCTTTATCAAGCAGAATTATTATATCATGCAGATGTAGTTAGTCAAATCAAAGGAGATCTACTTTTTCAACCAAATTAGGAGTTTATGAAGAAATATGATATTCAGATGTGTTGCGAAATAGTATCAGTCTCACAAAAATCGATACCAGTCAGGTTTGCCAATTTTGATTTAAAACCGAAAATCATACAACCACAAACGATAATTGGAACTGTATCTTTAGTACTGGAAGTAAAAATTCCAAAAAGTATTCTTCCAGGTGTAAAAAGATATGATCCACCAGTAGTAACAAGTCCAAATTTAACGGAAAGTTAGAGAGCTACTTTCACTGCGTTACTTAGAAAATATGATAAAGTATTCGCAAAACATGAATATGATTTAGGAAGAACGTATATTATTGAATATGAAATACCATTGTTTTATGAAACTCCGATCAAGCAAAGGCCTTACAGAATTCCATATGCGTTACAGGAAGAAACTCAAAAACAAATTAAAGGAATGTTAAAATTTGATATTATTCGACACAGTTTCTCACCATGGACGTCACCTATTGTGCTGGTGAAAAAGAAAGATGGATCACAAAGATTTTGTGTAGACTATAGAAAATTAAATACAGTGACGAGAAAAGACACTTATCCTTTACCATTAATTAATACAATGTATGATAAAATGGGAAATTCTGAAATCTTTACAACAATCGTCTTACATTGTGGATATTGGCAATTTGGAATAAAAGAAGCAGATAAAATGAAAACTGCATTTACTGATGGCAAAGGATTATATGAGTTTATGTTTTACCTTTCGGTCTAACCGGAGCACCTGCATTTTTTCAAAGATCGATGGATTTTACTTTAATGGACATTCATCATGTTATAGTCTATATTGACGATATTATTATTTTCTCAGAAACTTATGAAGAACATGAAGTAGATGTCGAACTCGTATTGGAAATAATAGCAATGGCTGGATTAAAAATTAAACCAACAAAATGTAGTTTCGGAAGAACACAAGTAGTATATGTTGGACATCGTATATCAAAAAATCAATTAAAACCCAGCTATGATAATATTAAAAAAGTGAAAGAATTTCCACCACCAAAGAATATTAAAGAACTTCAACGGTTTTTGGGACTTGCTGGATATTACAGGCGATTTATAAAAAATTTTGCTCATATTGCAAATCCTTTTAACATGTTATTAAGAAAAAATATTAAGTTTACTTGGAATGATAATCAAAAAATTGCGTTTTAAATATTAAAACAAAAGTTAATTAATGAACCAATTTTACGTTGTCCCGATATGTCAAAACCTTTTGTATTGATGACTGATGCAAGTGGTTATGCACTGGGTGCAGTCTTAGGTCAACAAAAAGATGGAGAAAAAGATCATGTAATTGTGCATGCGAGTCGATCAATAAAACCTCATGAGAAACGGTATGCCACAATTGAAAAAGAAGCTTTAGCAATTATTTTTGCAGTAACTGAGTTTCGACAGTACATCTATGGAAAAGAAATCATTCTTTACACAGATCATAGCCCTCTTCAGTGGTTGATGAGTAGATATGGGCACGTTTAAAAATTTTCTAAACGTTTAAACGGTCTTAGTTTAGCAAATTAAACGTTTAAAAAACGTTTATTATTATTAATAATATTTGAATATTATGATGGAAAGAATGAATTATTAGTAATACCAAAGAATCATCGACAAACATTATTATTACACTATCATGATGATACATTAGGAGGTTATTTATCTGCCGATTAATATGCCCATTGATTTAAATTACAAATCACAAAAAATGGATACCCCTGATTATAAAACAATCATATACGATCAATCATATAATACAAACAATCATATAATGCAGGAAGCCTGGAAAAGAGCCGGTTTAAATATTAAATATGGACAAGAATCATATAAAGAAGTATACGATAAGAAAACAAAAGAACATGATTTAAAGATTGGTGATTTAGTTTATTTGCACAAACCAGAACCAAAGAAAGGTTTGTCGCCAAAATTACACAGACCTTATAAAGGACCGTTTAGAGTTTGTGGTACAACAAGCACTAACGTGAAGCTACAATCGGTACATAATAGAAAAGCTGAAAGTATTATTGTTCATATTAATCGTTGTAAAAAAGTTCAAAAAGACGAAGAACCTAGATATAACTTAAGATCAAGAAAACAGTAACGAGTCAAAAGTAAAGTTAGTGAATAAAATTGGTCGGTGTAACGCTTTATCAATCATTCCGTGGATCTTATGGATCTCTTTACAATTATCAAATGCCTTCTATATCAATCTTCAACCAGCAAAAGCAGAGATGAAAACTCTTAATCAATTAAAAATTCAATCTTCGTCGAACTTCATATAGCAGATATTCGACCAAGACAACCAGACCTGCCGCTAAACTCTTACTCGGATTACATGTTGGAAAATTACAGCGAATCAGCTTCGAGTGTTAAGCAAAGTGAATCGGGAATCAGCAACAGACCCAAAAGAGAAAGACGAAAACCGAATTATTTGAACGAGTATGTGGTAGATAAAGATTCTTGTGACGAAGAATCTGGGGGGAGTGTTACATGTTAAATTTATTTATTAAATATTTAACATGAAAAAATATAGATAATTATTTGTTTAAATAATATCTATTTAAAAGTATTTGTTATTGAAAAATAAATTTTATAGATTTGTTATTCGTTGTTACAAAACTTTTGGTTTGAAGGTGGAATTTTTGAAATTTTCTGAATCCATTTTTAATAGGAATAATTTAACTTTTGAAATTTTTGAAAATTTTTTATAATAATATTTTTGATTGAAAATTTTTTCAAACCAAGTTTTATATAACAATATTTTTGATCGATTAAAAAAAATATTGGTTGAAAAAAATATTGATCGATTAAAAAAATATTTTTTGATCGATTAAAATTTTTAATCAATTAAAATTTTTTTTCAATTTTAAGAGTAGTAGTAGTAAAAAGGAAGTATATAGATTGGGACTATTGGATTTATAAAATGAGATAAATTAAAATCCTGGATTTAAAAAGTATTTTAAATCATATTCCTGAAATGAAAAAAAATTTAAATCATATTCCTGAAATTAAAAAATATTTTGGATCATAACCTTGATTTTTTTTCATAAAAAAAATTATAAAAAAAAATTTATAAAAAAATTTTTTCATAAAACAAATTTCAGGGTAGTGATCTAAAATATTTTTTATTTCAGGAATATGATTTAAAATACTTTTTTCATATCTATATACTTCTTTTTTACCACTACTTGTAACATTTCTTGTCCCCATCCGAAACGTCGATTCATTGTGTCATGTCGCCGACCTCCGACCGCGATCCGAGTTGATTGTCTTGGAACTGATTGTTTCTCCTTATCGTGCTGACGAATCACCGAGCGATTATCAAAAAGCGGTTCCAGTCGACACGGAATCAGTTGTTCGAGAGCTTGACCTCCGACGAGATTTCAGGACTATGTCTCATGGAACGATTTAGTTTCTGCCGAATCTGTGGGAGATGTAGAATGAGACATATTCTTTTGTTTGAATATTCTCAATTTATCGAACGTTTTTAAAATTTTACTTTTATCGTGGAAATAAATCATTATTTGCCGTTGCTAGAATTGCAATTTAGATACAAATTAGCTTAAAAATTAATTAAATATTGTTATATATAAGCAGGCTATTTAAAAACAAAAAGTTAGTTAAAATTATAGTCCAGAAAGAAAGTTAAAGAATTTCGTCATTTAATTAGAATTTATGGTGGATCAACATCTACTATCATCTGCTAAAAGAAATTGTTTGTGCCATTAAAAAACATGTTACCATTCACCGAAAGAAAAAATAACAAATTGAAAGAGAGTTATAAAAACCAGCTGTTACGAAAAGTACCACGCTACTAGTATAAAAGTAATTTTAAATTGTTAAAATATCGCATATAAAAAACTATATAACTATACTGAAAAAAGTATAGTCTACTATAATAGAGAATTTTAATGATATTGAGCAGTCGCCCTGATCCTCAATAATCCTATACCCGACCAGATACAAAAATCATCTTTTCATTTTTAATCTATGATTTATAGAGCATTCATATATTGGAGTATCTAGGTGACTTATTATATTAACGAAACGAAAATCAAAAGAATGAGTGTTTTTATTTATAAAATATTTATTAATGACAAAAATCTTTTACAATTAAATTTTTCATGAGGTTTATCTTATTTAGTTATTTTAGAGATTGGAAAGAAGGAGACGAGAGATTCTCTTGCTCCAAGTGAAGTTAAGTATATAACAATATAATCTATTAAAATATATAATTTTATCACTACTTTTCCTTTTTGTTGGAAATTCTAGTTTCTTTTTACTAATTGTTGAACTGTTATATAGGCCAATTTTTAAATTAATTACCAATTAAGGGATTCATCTGCTGGTTCAATTAATTTCTTTGCTTGTTCAATTAATTTCTTTACTTGTACAATCAATTTCTCTGCTGGCTCATTTGATCTTTCATTTTGATTCAACTAATAACTTGATGATGAATTGCTATTTCTTTAAAATAATAATAAGGAATTATAACTGTTAAGAGAACTCATACATTTGACAGAACATTTATTACATTCACATTTCTTATCATCTTTATGATGATCAATAGTATTGCCATCACTTAGATCCATCAATCAATTTTCAATATCTTCCATCATAATCTGAACTATACCTGAGAAGACCACTTTATTTAAAAATATTTAATTTAAATTTTATTGGCTGAAATAAAATATTTTTATAGTCATTTTTAAACATTAATTTGATTTTAATTATTTAAAGATTTACAAAAATAAAATCATTAAAATTATTTAAAAGTTGCAATAATTGTGAGGAATATTTTAAATTTGGTATGTTGAAATTGGTTTGTTGAATTTTGTATGTTGAGTTTAGTATTTGGAAATGTGTTTCTCCCACCCAGATGGAAAATTGATATTTTAGATGTTCACGATAAATAATTATTCGAGTATAATTTATATAATTTATATTTTAAAGTACAGCATAAGATATTTAAAAACGTTAAAAATATAAAATCTTCATATTAAAATTTAAATAAAATAAATAGTTTTAACTAAGTTTTGAATTAATTAAATGTTCTTTCTTTACATAAAATAATTTTTAAATAAAATTAATATGTA
>MQRK01231392.1:22384-55692 GCA_001938485.1 Girardia tigrina
TATATATATATATATATATATATATATAAACATATTTAATTTTTATATACATAAATATAATAGTGACTATAGGCCACTACAATGTGCAATTGATTGAAAAAGGTTCCATGAACTCGAGAGTCTTCTTTGATTACATGGGAGCATTTTACGGTGCTCGTCTGATTCGACATGTTTCAGTAGTTTATTGTTTTTGGCAGAACATCATGTAGCCTTCTTTAAATTTATGTACACATCTACGCAACATATGTGGTGCATGCCCAATGCGTACAAAATCTCAACTGAAACATTTTGCTATAGTCATCCACATTTGACTATAATGGCTAACCACCCCGGTGGACTGCCATTTTATTAACTAGCAACAGTGCGTCACGCATATTCATGTGTGTATGTGTGTTAAATATACTTACACTGCTACTGCCTGACAACCACCCTATTCCACTGACACTATTCTATGTATATTTATATTTACAAAATATGTGGATACGCCACTCAATGTCTAACCTAATATATCGATGATATCTCATTCAGCTTATGTTAATAGATAGACATAATGATAGAAACCCCTTTATTTTTAAGTATGTATGTGTGATATTGCTTTGCTCCAATATTTGTATAGTATATCATTATTTGAGTGTCATAACTTGAAAATATTTGTGTGTTTATCGCTAAATATGGCTTGTAATTGGAAATTTTTGGGGGGAAGCGTTAAATTTTAGATACTAGACATATACAGTCAACTTAGGATAACTTAGAATCCGATAACTTGATATTCATTTTCTACACGTGATTCTTATAATTTATGTAATCGACTGAGGTGCTGGTCTCCAGATCAAGTTGTAAAGACTAGCACCTCTCGTTTGTGTGGGAAGTTACAGTTCGGTGGATCGGATGGGTTGGTCCAGTGCCGACTAGAGTTCGATTCGACCCGACCGATACCTGAGTAGCAGTTCCGTATCAAGTTAGCCGCAGCTTCCCGTACCGCGTGCCTCTTTTCGGGGCCGTCGATGCAGCCGGAAGTGGTGGATAATAGACTCGGTTTGTCAACCCGTGACCCAAATGTGCAGATAGTGTGTTCGCGTGAATTCACCGTGCGTCACTGAATTGTGTGATTTCCCGCTCATTCGAAAGTGAAAATTTGGTTTATCAATTAAGGAAAAAGCACAATCGTCAACACAACATTTATTTATTTTCAAATTTTGTTCCCTTTATAATTAATGTATTAGTTTATTCAAACAACTGTTTGTTGTTTAATTAATTTTTTAATATGATTGCTTTTATTTGAAATTTTCCGAGCAATACATTGACTAAAGGAAAAGCAGAGCCACTTCGAAGTTACGTTTTTTGCAGAATTACCATTTGTAAAAAATATTCAATTTGCATTTAGTTTATTTTTAATTTTTTTAATTAAAAATAAGCCTAGGAGAATATATTTGTCAGATTATAAAAAAATATAGAAAAATTACCTAAATGTTTTAAATAATTTTACGAAAAAATATATTAAATCTTTCATTAAATGAATTTTTGTATTTAAGAAGGATATCATATTATTTAAGAATGTATCATGATTTTTTTTATTTTTTATCAATTTATTGGACAGGGAAAACCAACTATGTGACCAAGATGAATCTTTCTTCAAGCATAAAATGATTTGATTCAATCATGCAACAGTCTAGAAGATAAACTGGTTTATTTGGGAAATGTATTCCAAAAAGATCCTTTTCTTTTCTAAAAAGTGTAGCTCGTACAAAAAATACAAAAGAAAGAGTTGCAAATCATTTTTACAGCAAAATAGTGAAAATTAAAATGCATTTTTTAATAAAAAGCAAAAATAATTGAAGCATTTCGAAATAGACTCAAAGGATCACATTATGTGATTCATATACAAAAAAATTTTGCATTGACAAAATTTTCAAAGTATATGTATCTTAAATAAATTTAATCAAAAGTGAGACTCCAAAAAACGAAACAAATAATTTTACATGATAATGCTAAATTCATTCAATTGATTTTGAATTCTTCAATTTAAAGCTTTGCTACTTTCCAAAACCTTAACTTTAGTCTTCCATTCCTTTGATCGCGTAAGAATTTAAAGCTTTAAAACTAAGTAACTATTTAGGTTAATGTTCCAATTGAAGGAAATCTTAAAATATATTTTTTGGTACCGTAGCCGTTGGGCAGGGGGTGCACTCAATTATGTACAAGCATTATGGTTTTGTTTTGCAAGGAACCTGGTGGCGCCTATTTCCTCTCCAGGTATGGATGGCCGTTGGCTCCAAGGAACTCATCCGCCATTTGCTAGGTATTGTTTTTCATCCTCCTAGATGCCCACACACCTCTTAACCCAGGTTGCTCTAGGTGAGGGAGCCGGTTTAGTCGCCAACCATTCGACCATGAGACAGGTATTACAGGTTTACAATGGCTCCGCGATTTCCTTTTCGGTCACCCATATAAGTACTATTGCGGCCGTCGTTTACTTCACTTCGAAGATCGGACGAGATCCTGTGTACCCAAATACGGTAATTGACTATATTAAAAAAGATATACAGTTGGATTATTCCTTTTTGGAATGATGTCAACACCGATACGATTGTGATATTGACCAAAGGGGTTTCTAATACACAATCTGTTTTTCAGAAAGGGTAATCAATACACCAATTTTGATAATCAGATGCAAATTTCGTAAGAATTAGCAAGTTAAAAGCCAAGAGAAACATTTCTGATTAAAAAAAACTTCTTTGAAAATTTATTAAGTTTCACACCTCAATTTACGAATCTCCATTTTGTACACTTTTTAAACTTCACCGACCTTTATTACAAATTATGAAGGTTTATCTGTATTTTTGATTTTTCAACATTTAATTGGTTTGTAACGTAGTGTCAAATGAAGCTACAAAAGGGTTTACGGAAAAAACATCGCGAAATTAAATTATTAAATTATTTAACAAAACATCACAGAAATGATGATAACATATTTTATAGGAAATTTTCAAGAAAAAAATGATAATATTTAATCAAGAAAATTTTTATAATTTATGTAGAGGACAACTAAATTGGTCCTCCTGATTGTCGATTTATTCGAACACAACCAAGATATCTTCATTCACTTTAGAATTGTCAAAATGCTTCAGTAAATGGTGAACCAAAAACAAATAACTCAGTGAAGCATGACATCGATCGTTTAATGGACTTATTGGATCATCTCACCATACAATATGGAATTTTTAGGTTCATTAAAAACAAACGATTGAAGGCAAAATTGAACAGATTATTGCTGGTGGGTTTTTTGTTTAAATTTTGTTTAAAATAATTTAATAATTTAATTTCGCGATGTTTTTCCTGCGGTGTTTGTTATGGATCCCTACAAAAGGTTGATAAGTATATTTAATTACAATATATTTAACAAAATGTGGTTACACTTAATATTTTTAAAGAATTTTTTGAAGGTTATCATATTTTTTTTGATTAATTTAAAAGAATTTTTTTAAGCGATATTTTATAACATCGTTAAAATTAAAAATTAATTTGTTTGAAATTTTTAAAATTTTTAATTTTTTTTAAACCGAGATTTAAATTAATTTATCAAAAAACTGCAAAAATGAAATCCGATGATCGCGACTCCATAACCGATGAAGACAACACCTTTTTGAGTTGTCTTTTGATGAAAGAATTATTACATTTAGAAATTAAAAATAACGACATTTCCCCAGTCGCTCTCAATACTCTGGACAAAGATTTACTTGTGAAGTATTTGAAAATCAAAGACTCTTTTCCTCTCAGTACCGTTAGTCCTGAGTTTGAATCAGATTCAGAAGGATATAAAGGGGTTGAAAGAAGACGAGCAATGATTATTGAATTTCTAAAATTTAAATCTAAAAATAGGGTAATAGATATTAAAAAAATAGATGAAATGCATAGGATTATCGAGGACAAGCTGACTGAAACACTTTGTAAAACCAAAAATAATAATCACAATTGTGAACATGTTTCTCTCACAACCGAATTGATATCTGATGTTAAAACGATTCACATTAGAACGGTTTCAGTAACTAAAAAGGTAAGCGTATTTTTCATATTTTGTTCTAAGTTTTTCTATTAAAAAAACGAAACAAATTTTAAATAATTTAATGAATTAAAATATTAGAGAATGTGGAACGTATCTTTGTAAACGTGAATAAACAAACATATTTTCCATATTTATATAAACGATAAGTACAATTTTCATTCCACTTATGACAGTACTGTTAATCAGATTTATAAGCTTTACTGATCGTAAACGTTTTGTATACTTAAATTGTTAAAAAAATATTTAATTTCATAGTCGCTTGCTCCTAACTATAATTTTTCATCATTTAAGATTAAAACAAAGGAAAAATTAGCACTTTGAAAATTGTAAGGCAATGAAATAAGAGATGAAAATTAGAACATACATTAACAGTTACTAGATTTATAAGGCTGAAGTAATTATTAATTATGGTTTATCGTTTCTTTTTACAGTTTAATTTATTAAAACTAGTAAATAAAAAAAATTAATTTTTTTATCCATTCTTTATGCAGAAAGATTTCTATTTTGTCAACAAAGTTTTTAAAATTTTAATTAAAAACAATAAAAATTAATATAAACTACTTATAATGTATAAGTAGATATCTTGCAATTAATATTGTTCGGGAACTCCGAATTTTCAATCAAATTTTACGTAATCATTTACTGTCATCGAGAATAAGTAAGTGTGCAAGGTTTGAACAAAATCGATTGAGTAAAAAGCTTTCAAAAGCAGGTTTCTAAATTCCACAACACTAAATATGACCTGTTTCTATAGTAAGTAAACGCTATAAACAACGTTATTTAAATTTTAAATAGTGTTTGATGTTGATGGGTGTAAAGACTGTTAGTGCTATTTATTAACATAAATATGATTTTTTGATCATTTATTAATATCAAGAGCAGAATTGTCATTATAACAATTATTCAAACCACTTTCGCTATTTGACATTTTTCTTGATTAATATATTTCTGTGTTTCATCCAAATTTTTGAAAATTATTTTAAAAAAATATACTTAAATTAAATTATTTTCAATTAGTATGAATCAAAGAAAATTTTTCACTCTATATTTGAAGAACCAGAGCCTCCGTCAAAGTAAATCCGGCCCTAATAATGTCACTATCAAGAATTTAAATCTGAATTTTTTACTGCAAATTTCAAAATACTTGATTATATCCATTCTTTTACGACACTCATTATTGAAAATTTTGAGAAAATAATAAAATATACCTTGTTACTTTGATATCCTTTAATTTTTCAAATGTTTACAGATTCCAGGAGGAAATGGTCATTCATCTTCAGAAAAATCTCCGAAACTTGACGCCAGCATTTTAAGACAGCTTTTAGAAAAAGGATCTATAATACCTGAGAGTCCGAAAATAAAACATAATTTCATCAAATCTTCCGACGAAGCTATTGAAAAATTGAAAATCTTCTCGAAAATTACTTGATTTTAATAAAATTATTATTTGTAGTAATCTTCTGGTTCATTTAAACGTACGTTCGAAACGCTAGGGGGAGGGGAAAAGAGGATCTACACCCAGCAACGCTTTGCATGTCACTGAAATTAAAAAACGAACAAGGATCGTTCGAAAATTTAAATGTCGAGTGCTCTGGAAGGAAGTCCACACAAATCTAAGAAGCATCAAGATTAAGTGACTTTTATCGACGAAAAATTATCTGATACGACTGAAAAATTCGTTTTGCTTCATTTGGTGGCAATATGTATTTTGAAACAATTTGTCTTAATCGAGTCGATGTACAATATTATTTATTTAATTTTAATTGTTAAATTCTGTGAGATCTTAGTTAATACTTTCACAATTTCCTGTTTTTATAATTTTTTGGAAACTATACTACAAAAATTAATGATTAAAAAAATAAATTAATCAATATTGTGAAAAATAAACTGTTCGAAATGAAAATGTTCGAGGGCATGCTCGTCGACGATTGTTTATGGACATGAACGGGTGTGATGCTGGCCCCCAATAACATTGCTCATACATCATCAAATTGCGGTAAAATTTTTTTATCACTAAGATTCGTTTCCTTCCCCACATTCGAGATTTCCTTACGGGTCTTAACAGCGATTGTATTTCAACTTTTCTTTTTTAAAGTACGACATATAAACCATATACAAAAAATTGTGATATTTTAACCTACAAAAACATATTGGCGTTTAGTCTTTAGTTGTTAGTCAGAAGTAAGATTCTGATTCTTACCAGACATCAAAGATGTTTTTTATGTTCAGTTGACCTCTGTAACAACTCTAAATGAGGTGGTTAGGGGGAAAAATTTATAGTTCGGTAAAACATGTTGGTACGGGCATATTTCAAGTGCATAAACGTGATGAAATCACGGTGGTAATTATTTAATATTCAAATAATAAATTACCTGAAAATTTACCCATTATATGTTTAAGCCTTAAAAAAACAGATACTGCAATGAAAGTGTGATATGCTTGTTTTGATATTTATTGTATGTTGTTTGCGATTAATAAAATATGTTCACTCCCGTTTAATTTATATCCATACACCAGGGCCTTTTTAAAGTAATTTTTACTGGGGGGCAAAAGCAATATGAAATGGTCATGTGCCGAAATTCGGTAACTTTTAATCTCGACAAAAATAGTTATTTTTCCTTGTTTTTATAATGGATTTTCCTATTTCAAACAGTTTTTTATCAAGTGTTCTCAGATTTAAATGAAGAAAATATGCAAGTCACCCGACCCGTAACATTTTACAAATAGTCCAATACAAGTTATATTGCATAACACTTCAAACAAACACTTTTAAAAAAAGAATTGGTAACAAAGTCACTTTCTGAATAAGTATCAAGGTTGGGTTTCTTCCACCTCTTTCATTCACCCACAACTTGTAGGTTCCCTTGCAATTCATTCATACAAGAGTTGACTGTCTCAGCTGAGGTGCTCGTGCGATTGCCTGAAACGTTCAAGTTGTAAAAAGAATCAAGCCTATCAGGAAGCATGCTGTAAGGGTGAGTGTTACCGAAGACGATATTACTTTCAAAAGTAAGCCGCTGTAGCGCTGTAGAAAGTATTTCAACATCAATTAGAGTAAAACATTTATTGCCATTGCTTAGCACAGTCATCTGCAAAGCGCTGGATTTATTCTGAAAACAAATATCATGTTATTTTGACTCCTGCTTTAATAAATGTTTCGAGTTCTGCTTTTTGCAAAAGGGTAAATATGTCTTCGAATACTTCTTGTTCTATATCAAATCGCAGTCCAAATAATTCTGTGCTGATTATACAATTTCAAGGCTCACCGTAATGATTTCTTGTCGTTGGCATATTCGTGTTAACAGCTCTTAAAATGAGTTTCTGTTTCCTGCGGTTGTAGTGCCGAATATCTATTTCTTATTATCTCTAGTAGAATCAGGTCATCACACTGTAGCTGCTTTTGCAAATCACGAAATATTTTCAAAATATCAACTATGAGACCGTTAAGCCAAACTTGATGTGATTCACATGTCCATGTCTTCAAATATCTCCATGCTGATGCAATTTTTTTCAATTCGTTTTTCACTTCTAAGAACTTAAAAAACTTCCTTACAGTCGTAAAAAGTATGAATAATAGTCATTAAAAGGTTGACTGTAAAATTATATATTCTCGAAATTTAACGGCTCGAGAGTACATAACAAAATAATATACGGATAAATATTTATATTAACGGAAAGATAACAAGAACAAGACTATTACAGATCACAATGAACAGGAAAAGGTCTAATAAAGGATTACTAAATAAACTTAATTAATTAAGTTACTTTTCGTTAAGAGGCAATGAACAGGCGACGGATGGCCAATTAGATAAAAATATCTTCGTTTTGTAAATTGAAGTGATCGTAATAGCAAATTTCATTTCTTTTAATTTATTTTTTTATTTAAATTGCGATTTCTTTAATATCCAGTAGATTGATAGTTTTAAAGAATGAGTATCTTCTCTATGGTTTCAAATATTTGTCGGAATATATTATAGTATTTAATTGTGTTAACGACGATTTCAATGTTCGGTTACAAAATTAATTCTTCTCGAAAAAATTGTCTTCTTCCTCAATCCGGAATTAAAAATAATGGTTCTTTAGTTTAATCCACAATAAGCCAAATTATTTATTTTATTTTCAAATTTTTAATTCTATTGATTTTTTTATTGCTTGGTAATTTTTTAATTTGGAAATATTTATTGCCATTATTTATGTTTCTTTTTTGTTTATTTTCTGAACTTGATTTGAACTTGTTTTTTTATTTTCTGAATCTTTATTTTTTTCGATAAAATAAAATAAAACAACAATCACAAAAAATAAAAGACATAAAAATATTCTCGACATAAGTAAGGCACTACATTGACTATGTGCTCAGCAAATTGAACTTCGGTATGAGCAGGGAAATGATGCGCCGTTGTCCAAACTACATTAAGAATTAATAAAATAAAAATTCAAAATTAAATTAAAATTCATAAAATTCAAGATTCATAAAAAACATAAAAATACAAACATAAAGAATTTGTTTTACTATATAAATTAAAAAATTAACAAAAGGCAAAAATTCAAATTAAAGAACTAGTCTGTTTAGTGGTGGAATATGGAGGATCAATTTGATACTATATTGTTTATAAATAAACGTTTATCGAAAATTCTTGTTCTATTAAATACCACATACAAAAGACTGTCAAGACGGAGTGATCATCTTGGAAATATCTGGAAACCATAAAGGTGAAATTCTTAGCACCATCTTGCGCATTTGAGTGACATTTGATATTGAACCAACAAGGGACGTAGAACACGACGACATATCTAACCAGCCTTAAAATATCTCATGAAAGATGTTCCTGTGATACATACAGACAGAGTAAAGCGTTCGCCTTGGTTAACCATCGAGCATGACTCCAAGCACCAGATTGAGCTGTCTGTAAAAGTGATACGTCCTTGTTACCACATTTTTACAATTTAATTTTTACATTTACAAAATTTTAAACCTTGTTTAACCAGGAGACATATTTTCTGTAAATATGACTGATCTGTGCTAAAGTCTTGCATCACAGCGTTCTTCACTTCTACTACATTTCCAGGAACTGGATTAAACGAAATTATTTGTTTATCTTGTGATTCAAATGTTGGGACCAGTGAGTTTTTCCTTCACGTCAGCCTCGGGTCTATTCATTCCACCGGCATCGAGGCAGGCGAAGGAAAAACTCCTTAAATCTAAAAAACGAAAAATAAAATATTATAATGATAATTTATAATTAATTAATTAAAAGAGAGAAACTTTTAATTGGTTTTGACCCTTGGATCCTGTCGATTTGAATATTTTTTTTGAGAATTTGATGGCCTGATTTGTTGACGTGGGTTTGATCGGAATTTTGGCCATCTCCAGGTTGTTTCTTTATGAGGACTGTTGACTTAGTGATGGATAATTGAAGGTTGACTGTGAGAATTGTCTGCTTGCTGGTTCTGTGAGTTTTTGTGACGAAAGATTGGTATAGATTCATCCGAATTTGTGCACTTGATCAGACTTTTTTTCTTTGAATAAATTTTATTTTAAAAACTTTGTTTTGTACTTAGGTAATTTTTGGATTTTATTTCCTTTTTTGAAGTTGATGGAGGTTGGGGAACATCATCAAAGCTGCCGATCAGTCGATAGATAACGGTAGGGGCTTATAGTTCCTGTCGAGACTATTGATGATCACGTAGGGAAATGAACAGGTTGTGAGGTAATTTGATGACTGTCGATCTGTTAATAGATTAACGGCAGGTGCTTATAGTGCCTGCCGAGAATATTGACGATCTGGAAGTTTGAGAAAGTCCTTATCAAGTTTCATTTCTAGAAGAGAATTCGTTTCTCTCAGCCTCCATCAATTATTTTTTATTTTTTTTAATCCATTCATCGTCCTTATTCTGCATGAATAGGAAATATAACGAAAACAAAGATCAACAAAGAGAACTGCTGCTGGAGTTGCAGAAATGGAAAGGCGAATGTGCCAAGCTGAATGACGAATTGTCAAAGAGGACAACCGAATTTGTGGACTACAGAAAGCATTCAGTTCCTCTATCAATTCACAAACCGGTTGTGGATAAATATTTATTGGGACAACAGAAAGTAAAGTCCTTGTAAAATGAGGTCACGGAGATGAGAATTCAGCAAAATATGTCCAGCTACTTCAAGAAGGTGATCGAAAAGGTGTCAAAAGAGCAACCGGAAATAATTATAGAAACAGCAAGCAAGATTGGATCAAATACAGAAAAGAAGCCTATGGTGATGAATCCAAACATTTATTGGTCAATTATGAAAGAGGATATGGCATCATCTTCCTCTGAGGTACTCAGCAGATCCCAGAAGCGGCGGGAGCAGAGGAAGCGAAAGGCTCAAATGTTTCAACAGGCCAAGAATGAGCTGCAAGCTGCTTTTAAAACCAGTCGTATTGAAGTTGACGTCCAAGATGGAAAGATGGTAATCAGGAATGACACCAGTCAAAGATAGTCTTCTGATTTGATACCTCGCATCAAATTTCGCTGCTTTTTCCAACAAATAATTTCCAAGAGACTATAGTAGAACAACAAGAATGGCTGGCCTTTAAGTCAAAACTTGAAATTCAGAAGGAGAATCGTGACCGCCTACGGTTCCGCTCTATCACAACTGGTAAAGGTGAAGAGTTTGTCAATTTATCAGATTTGGATGATTAGGGACGATGGGTGGATTGCCTTTGATTAACATTTTCTTTGTTATATTTTAATAAAACAATGTCAACATATAATTTGTTCATGTTCTTTTAACTTTAATCTCTGATATGAAAATGATAAACTCATAATAAGAAATATAGTAATCAAATAAAAAACATGTTGAGAAAAAAATAAGATAATCATTAATTAAATAGAAGAAGTATAAGCCAACTTTCACAGACTTAATATATTTAAATATAATGTAGAACCCAATAGGTACTTCATCAACTTCACTGGCGAGATAAAGGGCCAGATGGGGTTGATGGGGTACGATATGGATCTCTAATAAGTGTGAGTTATTACACTTAGAGGAGAGACATATCTAAATAATATTTTGGATCAAAATAAACTCAGATGCTAAAGCATACCATGAAACACATGAATTTAAATTAATAAAATTAAAATAATCATATAAAATCCAGCACTAATAATATCACACCCAACACAAAATTCATCATCTTTGTCAATTCACCCTCGTAAGATTTTGGACCTGTCATTCTTCCATCAACAGTTTCAAGAAGCCTTCGCAGTGTCAGTTGATTGGCATGCATCTTACAGATTAACCACTGAACAGGCCTTTCAAGATGTTGTTCTATTTTGGAATAATTCCGCTTCATTAACCGGTGTTGACGGCTGTACCATCACAAACAATGACTTGTAAGCTAGTTGGCGATTCCCTGTCTGTAATTACTGATATTAACTCTCTTGAAACATCTTCTGACTTTTCTGACTTTGATACATGATCAAGATAATGATCATATTAACAACATAAAAATTTGAATGTAAACCTTTTTTGACAGCACAAACAGATTATTCATAACAATTCTCAGTAAGCATCTTTCTTTATTGATTGATATAGTTTTTTGTTTATGTATTCAAATCTAAAAAAAACAATGAATTTGAAATTTTTTAATATTAACTTTTAATGTCTCATAATTTTATTGGATAAAAAGGCATTATGTAATTTTTTAAATAAACATTAATTTTTAAAATATATTAAATTTAATAAGTTAAAATCGTTTACTAAAAATATTATTAAAATTGATAATTATAAAACTTTAATCAATTAGTACTTAAAATTAATATTATTAAATTAATTTCATTAGATTCAAGTATTCAATCAATAAACATACCAATCCCATCTGAGTAGGAAAGTCACAAATCTAAACAGAATACAAACAACAAACTTACAACATTCCAAATTGTTCCTCACAGACCATCTTGGAAAAACTATTGTGTAATGTTCTTCCTTAAACTTCCTTCGAAGAGGACCATCTTTTGATATTGAATGATATATCAATTTTGATATATCAATATCAAATGTTTTGTCTGTTCTAGCATCAAAACCAAGACATAATTCCACGATGGCTCTCTTGAATTTCTGTACATGACGCAGATCTCCACAGCGTTTCTCTGGTACTTTAGTTTACTGGAATCCAGTGCATTAGTAGGAATCAGAAATCCAAGATCCTTTAACGCTGAATTGATAATAAGACAAGTGACTCGATGCTAATATTGGCCCTGTCAATTGACTCACAAAACTCAGGTACTGATGTCCATTTTGAAGAGCTATACTACTGTCTTCTTCTGAATCGGATTGTTTATCTAAGCTAGAGCTGTGGTAGATGTCCTCGTCGTGTTCATATTCATCATCCATCATTAACATAAGCTGCTGCTACTGCCATCATCGCCTGAACTTTAGATTCCTCTTCAAATCTCTTTCCTCGTTCCTTTCTTTTTGTGACCTTGCAATCATCTCAGTTACTGGTTCGTCAACCTTTCAAATTATCATTCTTCTTTCTGTCTTCTGATCTAACCAAAAATCCTATTCAAGTGCCCCGGAATTTTTTTATCAAGTGGACATTGTAGCCTCTCCTCTCTAAAATACTCAGGTCGATACATCTTCACGAATAAATATCAAACACTTTGGAGAAACTCTTTACGATCTCCTGGTAGCTCGCAGATTTACGTGATTCCGAGTATTTTGTCAGGTCATTATCTTTTTGAATAAGTCTTTGAACGTTCTTTACAACACTTTCGTAGTCTACAGGTGGTATGCTGGCAGTAGTATATATATTAATAAGTTATTCTGCTACAGCTCTGAAGAACACGTAAACTTTTTTTTGAAACAAATGATGGTGATAAGCCTTAAAAACATCTTTACAGAGAGGTATTACATTTCTCCGCTGTTCCTTTGGATCACCTAACACTGAGTGGCGATACTGACTTCTTATGTACATACTACAAGCCATGAATAATAATTTTCAGTCAATTAAATAATACCTTTATCTAAAAAGAAACAAAAAATAACATAAATAGTAGCTGTGAACATTGTATAGGTAGAGAAAATACTTCAGTATGTAGTTTTCATATATCTGACTCACATATAGATGGTTATCAACTTCAAGTAAAGTGCGGTACCCATAGACATCAGCCAAACTGGCAGCAAATAACATTTCTGACTTTATTTTATATTATAGTAAGTTTCTAATGTTGTCTGAAAGTAACAAAAAATTCACCCCACCCTAATATATATTTATATTGAGAGAAGCTCTAAATACTAGCTTATTTTATCATCTTCGACGACACTTCTTAAACCTAAAATCTAAATCCGGTGTAGTGAACACTTTTAATGAAATAAAAAAATCTAATAACAAAAAAAATTTTATTAACATAAAATTATTAATATTATTATTTACATCAAAAATCCCTTATTTTACTTATCTATAAAAAGAAATTAATGTAAATACAGACATGGAAAAAACAATGTTGTTTTATTATTCAATAAATTTTGCGATATTTTGAAATTGATGATTTTTTCCCCTTATAATCTTTATTTAACTTTGTAACGAGAAAAACCATTTTTACAATCATAAAGCCTATCGTCATTATTTAACGCAAATTGTCAACAACAAGCCGTCGCCGACCGTTGTCGATTTATTTTCGGTTGATTTCTGCCACTCGATTGATCGATATCAAATTTTGGTGCTCGCACAGATCCAATTAGTCAAAAATGGAGAACGCGCCTCTGCACTCGACGGCAGCGCTGGATTAATCAATCACTTGATCAAATCCCAACAATTGGCACACAAATCGATCATCGTTGTGATCGCATCAGCGGGCCATCGAGCATCTTCAATCCCTATCGACAGAAAAAGTGATCAACTTTATAAAGACCGAGCGCACGGTGGCATGGTAAAGTTAGTAATTACCCGTATCTCCTTTCCTCTATTATTTATAGACGCGGGTACACTTCACCCGGTAAGAATGAAGGATCTGCGTAAGGATATTCTGCCTCATCATTTTGTGTTAATATAATAATTAATATATAATTGAGTAAATGAAAGTACTAAAAGATAGATTACTTGTTTGAATTTATACATCATACCCACCAAAGCTGAGTTGACCTATCTCGTTCTAAAATAAACACCTTTCAGGAAGGTTGAAAAATTTTTCTATGGGTTTTTTTCTAATTTTTATATGAGTATTTTGAAAATGGTTATCAGCGAAATTCGAAAACTTTACATAATTTAGATATTTTGCATTTCAATAAAATTGTAAAGAGAAAATAACAGCGATTATTAAAGTTATTCTATATAAATATTGTCGTTAATTTACCTGATAATGATATTTTCATTTTTTTAAGTCATTGAAACTAGAGATTTGTAATACAATAAAAATGTTGTACTAGGGCGGCGCTATTGAATTAAACCTTTCTGCACTATAACATTTTAGTAAAATTAAAAGAATTCATATTTTTCATTCAAATTTATTCCAATTCCAACGAATTGATTTACAAATTCTTTGTATATAAATTTCATGATGTGTTTCAAAATTTTAATAGAAACTAATGTATTTCATTTAATGTTTTCAAAATTATTTTGTTTAACTTATTTTGTGTGGTTTGTTGTGTTGTGTTATATGTACTTTTTATTCTCAATCAATATTTCGTATTCAAACAACTCGACGAAAATCCAAATCGGAAATATTCGAAACAAGAAATGCTCTAAATCAAATAAAAAAATTAAATCAGAATTGGAAATATTTGAAATTAAAATATCTTCATATCTAGTTTTTATAAAAATTCAAAAACAATTTGAATTCCAAAAAAATTGTAAAAATTGTAATTATGTAAATATACAGTTAATGTTAAATTTTATTAAATGGTTGTTTAAATCGAATTACTGAATCAAAAAACAGACTTAGATATCTTTTACTTTTTATTGAAATAACTAAATTGAAGATAATTTGTAGAGGTAACTAATCACTGCATGGTTAAATCGAAGTTTTTTGATATTTTGGGGCATTTTAAAAATAGAATTTTTTAAGGTGTTTATTTAAAAAATAGAATCGAAAAATTTTTTATTTAAAAAATAGAATCAATAAAAATGGAATTTTGAAGTTAAAAAGTTGATATAGCCATATAATTCTAGCAAAATCAATCTTTCAGTAATCTTCTATTTTTTAATTGCTTTATACATGGTGATATAACTTACTCGATATTAGTCTCGCGCCGAACATGCTTAATAGCTTCCTTTGGTGTAACAGTTGGTAACTCTATTCTATTCCGATTTAATTATACTACTTGAAAGCTTGTCATTAGCTTCATCATTACATGTATCGATCATATTGCATCTCGTAATAACACAAGAATTTATGATTTTCTTAAACCAAGCATTTAAATTAAAACTGCATACAAGCTTTATACATTTTTTATTTCGCTTAATGACTTTGTAACTTATACCCTTGAGTTCTAGTTTCTTTGCCCTTACACTCCTTATATTTGAAAAATTGAATTCTATATTACAAATAAAAAATTTTAAATTCTATTTTTTAAATAAAAATATTTTCGAATCTTTTTTTAAATAAGCAATAATAAATTTTTTTTTAATATTTTCCTGAAATTTTTATTAAATTACTTTAATAAGTTGAAATTTAATCGATAAATAAATTCTTTTCATTAAATAATCATAAACATTCTTATAATAATAAATTCATGCTATAAATCTCACTGTGTCATTTTATAAATTTACGAAACTCCTTCATTTAACTTTGTTTTCATTTTATGAAGTTTTCTAAAAGAATTATAAAAATAATTAAATTAGAAAAAATATATATTTCAAAAAAATGTTTTTTTCCTTAATCTTTTATAATGATATAATTACAGAATTTGATTTTTATGACTTTCTAATTATTGCTAATAACTAATGAAAATAAATTTGTTTTAATAATATTTTTTTGGACTCATGGCGACCGCGCGTTGTGAAGTGATTAGTACTATTGATACCGTGCAGTTTTCTGACAGTACTGAAATTTCACCTGATGGAAACTACTGTGTGAACTGCTGCTACCAACTTGAAGAGGTTCACTATTTAACTGATTGACGATTGATAAAATAATCTTTAAATCTATAAATCTCTGTATCCATAAGAATGTTTCGTTTGTCTTTGAACTTAAACTGTATATGTATATACATATAATATTATATATAAAGGAAAGATCGAATTTCAATATCAACCAGTCTAAAAGTTAAATATTTTAAATGCTTTCTTAAATTTGATCGATTTTTCTTTAATAATCGCATATACAATTAATAATTTCTTAAATGAGATCTATGACTAATCAGAAACTTCATTACCTTATTCTAATTGAATATTTTTTTTAACACATCGTATGCGAAATTTATGTTAATAAAATCTATATCAAAAGGTTTAATATTATTTTTCGGTTGCAAAAAATAAAATTTGCAATTTTATTTTTGTACTATTTATTAATTTGTAATTTCTCAACTTGAATTATTGATGGATTACTTTTAACTGATTTTTTAGGAATAAATCTTTTTCATTTGTTAATTTATCAACTCTACCCTTTGTTTAGCTGGGCTTCCAGATGTATTCCGCGTTCATTTTAATTGATGATAACACTTAGTGATAGAAATCATTTTACAATATCATCGGCACTTAGAATTATTAAAATTTCTACTTTTTTTATTCGTATAATGCAAATCGTTTGTGATACTCGTGGAAATAAACAAAACTACTTAAAAAACAAAAAAACGGATAATTTTTCAGATTCAGACTGTTGTAATTTAGACGAGTATTTTGATACTTAGATGTTCTTAGTTCAGATCTGCATAAAATAAGATCTTCTTAACTCTACCGGCACTAATATTATCGGCATACCAGGCAAAATATTTTGAAAATTAAAAGAAATACACCTGTTCTCTATTAGATATGCAATGTAGGCGTTTATTATATTTCTGGATAAAATAGTTACGTAAATTAATCGAAAAAAATAATCTAATCAATGGAATTAGATCTGAGGGTCACTCTAATGGATCTTAAGCTATTGAAAATGTCCGGTTATATAGAAGGGGTAGAAAAAATCGGAACAAACTTCATCACATACTCACGTCACACACACAACTGCAATACACATACATACATACATAATTTAGAAGCATTCGTAAGAACCGTAAGCATTTATATATGACACCTGACACTTTATAAAAAATTATTATAAATTATTAATTATTAATAAATATTCATATATTATCACTAATTCATAAATTCTTAAATAATCACAAATTAATTCTTAAATAATCACAAAATAATTAATAAATAATCACAAATTAATTAATAAATAATCACAAATTAATTAATAAATAATCACAAAATTAATTCATAAATAATCACAAATTAATTAATAAATAATCACAAAATTAATTCATAAATAATCACAAATTAATTAATAAATAATCACAATTTAATAAATAATCACAAAATTAATTCATAAATAATCACAAATTAATTCATAAATAATCACAAATTAATTCATAAATAATCAAAAATTAATTAATGAATAATCACAAATTAATTCATAAATAATCACAAATTAATTAATAAATAATCACAAATTAATTAATAAATAATCACAAATTAATTCCTAAATAATCACAAATTAAGGGGCCATCCGTTTATTACATACACAAAAAGTTAATATTTTAACCCCCCTCCTCCCCCATTGCATCCTGTACATTTTGAACTACCATAAGCACATACAAATTGAGTCTCGAACCACCATTTTATAAAATATTATAAAGCTTCGTTGTTGTACAATACATGTTAATGTAAGATCTATTATATTAATTATGATTCTAATTTTTATAATATGTTTATATTTAGTTGGTTAGCTATTTTTATTTTCAATTATACATAAAAATGATTAACTATAATGTAAAAATTAGGCACATAAAGCTGTAAAAAATGATAATTTTGCATAATAGTGCATCTAGGACATAAAATTAAAGTGTAAAATTTGGACATCCAAAGTTAATTTGACAACCACTTAAGATTTTTATACAATGTTCTAAATTTCTTCCAACAAACACTGTATCATAACAAATGCTGGCTGTGTGCAGATTTAATCATTTAATAAAAATCAAAGATGAACGAAACATATTTTGGATAATGCGATAATAAATGGCGGTCTGAATAATATCGAGTTTCTAATTTGAATTAAGATTATTTTGCTGTTAATTGACATTCTTGATTTCATTTATTTTTTTCTATTCAAATAGAAAAGTCATCTTAGTACAAAAATTTTAATTTAAATGTGAAATTTGATAATCAATAATTACAGCTATTTTTGATAATTTAATTAATTACATAATTTTCATTTGCCATTTAATATAAATATAATCAGTCCAATAAAAAAAGAGAGGGATCGATTCTCCTAATACAACTAGATGGTACATCTGCCAGAATTGTAACTAAAGTATCCGACATAGACGGAATACTGGACTCGTGTTGGGTGTCGGCAAACGAGGCAGTGTTTGCGGGTGCGTTGGGCAACCTATATTTCTACTGTCACAATCTTCCGAGTGACCTGTTTTTGCGCACCTCTGTTGAGATCGATAATTCCAGTCTCTGTCTTTCTGTCGATTCGCACTTGAACAAGTTGACTTTCTTATCAAATATAAAACTAATTCTTCTGTATTGACGTAACCCAACCAGAAAAATAATTATTATTTTCACATTTACTTTTTGCTCAAAGTTTTATATCTATTTATACCTTAAGTCATCTTCAAATTTGCGTTTCCTATGATTTAGTGATTAAATGAATATTACTTTGGTACTTAAATATGTCATGTTAGATGTTTTTGGAACGTGTTCCACGTTATCAATATTAGAAGCCGACACCGTTTTTCAAATTTTATTTCTCTACAAAAATGTCTAATACATTTTATTTAAACAAATTTAATCGAAATTAAATGAACTTTTTTTACTTTTGAGGAACTATTTATTCCATAAATCTCAAACTGGTATAATAAAAATAAATATAGTATTTATAATATATTTGAATTTGTAATTTCTGACAATTAAATAATTTCAATTTTTTTATTTTAAAATGATACTTTGAATTCAATTATTATTTAAAAAATTTTCAAAACATTTAAAAAAAACATATCACAATTGATTTTTTTAAAGATGGCGATAAATGCATTTATTATAATAAAGATAGATAAACGTAAAGATAGATAAACTTAATGGCAATGAAATTATTTATCCATTGGGGAGAGATCAATACAAAAGAATTTTTACAAATAAGTATTTATCAATTTATGAATCTGTTTGCAGAATCATATGTAGCACTTCTCGTGGAGAAATCGTTTTATTAAATCGGGATTTTGAGTTTTTATTTCGTCGAATCGTTCATGGGTTTGAGGCTTGGGTCAGTCATTTGTCGAGGTTCGACGAAAACTTGTTCTTTTCAGGCGGTGATGATTGCCGATTTGTCGGATTCGATTTGAGATGTAATGACACGTCGATTTTTTCAAAGAAGTACGATTTTTTTTGTTTTAGTTTTCCCAGTCTCATCAAAAGAAAATTTCAATTTTGCAATTAATTTCTGCTAATAAGATTCTCAAAACACATTTAATCCACTGACTTTACTCGAATTATTTGTTAGAATTTTATAACTTTTCTGTAGAACTTTAACAATTGATAGAATGCTTTAGGGCGACCATAAAATGATTTATTTTTGCCTTTCCACTTTTTTACGATAAGTATAAGTACGATAACAGAGGAAATTCTAATATTGTAATGTAGGTAAATATTATGATTTCTTCATCTCAAGTTTCTTATCTTTTTGATTCCAATTCATACTTATTGTCACATTAATTTCCAATTAAATGAAATTTCACTTAACTTTTCCCTGACGGTGACAAAACACTTCCGCGCGTTGCGGTTTTGTGTAGTGGCAACACGTGTTTTTAATTACCGTGTTTTTTTTAAGTATAAGACATCCCCTAATCTTTAGTAATCGCCCCACCCGCAAAATTTTATGAAAAATAGATTTATTACTTGTCTAAGTATTTTTCCTTTTGGAACTATATTTTTATTTTGCTTCGTTCCTGAAATATAACCGAAAACAAATATATGAAAAAATTTACTTTTTAAAACAATTATATTAATAATATGATAGATTTATATATAATTTTATTACATAATGACTTTTATATAATTAATTTGCACTAAAAACTGTCATTTTATTTTTAATTATCAAATACTTTTTCTAATAAACTTTTTTTTAAAAAAGCTAAATTAATATTTAAAAAATAAAAATTATATATTATAGTCAATCATTTGTTTTAATAATATTGATTAAAATGTGATTTTTTTAAAATTTTAATATCTCACATCGTCTTCTTCTTCGGCAACGATGAGAGAAGAAGAAATGCATAAGAAAAGGTAATAAAACTATTTTTCATAAAATTTTGATGGGGGGATTACTAATGATTATATTTGGAGAAACACGGTAGCATTTTAATATAGAAAAATTAAAACAAATGATACCACGTATTTTTGGTCATTATGACCCAGTGATTACATGTAATTCACATGTTATATATATGTCAAATCCAGGCGCGTACACAGAAAAAAATTTCAGAAGGGTATACTATATATATGTTCTCATATTTGTATTATATTATATTTGTTCTCTTATTCGAGTTTTATTTTTAAAGTTAAAAAAAATAAATTGATTATTATTAAAATAATAAAATTTATAATACCATCTGTGAGGAATATTGAGTGTGTAATTGTTTTTTTGACAGAACATTTATTGCATTCACATTTCTTATCACCTTTATGATGATCAATAGTATTGCTTTCACTTAGATCCATCAATCAATTTTCAATATTTCCCATTCCAATCTGAACTATACTTGAGAAGATTATTTTATTTAAAAATATTTAATTTAAATTTTATTGGTTGAAATAAAAAATTTTTATAGTTATTTTTAAACATTAATTTGATTTTAATTATTTAAAAATTTACAAAAATAAAATCATTAAAATTATTTAAAAGTTGCAATAATAAAAATTAAAAATTAAAAAATTAATTTACATATTTAAATATTTATTTGAAATTCTTTGATGTGACTGGGTCAAAGTAGGCCATATTTTTATTTAACAAATTGACCTAATTTTTATTCAAATTTTTCCTATTGATTAGTTTTGAAATGGGTTGCACAAGCATTCAGTCTCACCCGAATGACAGTCGTTTTATTTCCACTGGCAGGTAGTGTAAGATGTTCGATTCTCCGGCAATGTTTTTGTTTTCCTTAGTTATGACGAGAAATTGAGAATTTGGGACTTAAGGAATATGAGAGCTAGTGTGAAGTCTTTTGATGTCGGTGGAGGTGTCTGGCGACACAAATGGTGTCCACAGGGGGCACCATTGGTTCTTGTGGCGGGCATGTACCACGGATTTTCTGTTGTTCAGACTGATCTTAACTCAGATTATTTGATCGAGTTGAGTGATTTGACTCAGAAAGATAGTTTAGCCTACGGAGCCGATTGGGTAAAGAAAAATGAAACTTATTGCATCACTACTTGCTCTTTCTATGACCACCGTTGGAATTTCTCAAAATTATCTCTCAAATAAACCGATTTGTTTGTAAATATATCGCTATATTTTTATTCGTTTTCGTGCTTTATTTTGATATGAGATTTTTTGTGCAAGTCATCAATAATGGTTCTTAAGAAAAGGAAAATATTTATTTTAACTTATGTTTTACTGTCACAGATCTGAGTGTCATTTGAACTAGTAAAATCGAAAATAATACATAATGTCAATACATATCCCTATACACAAGAACCTTTTATAAAAGCTAATAATGACCCATAATCACGTTGACTGACTGTTTCATTGATTCGATGTTGGAGACTGTTTTTAAGTTCGTCAAATACGTTTTGTGAAAGTAAAACTAAATCTTTCCGTTAGAAATAATTCTCAATTTAATAATAATTTGATATTTTATTTTACAATTTTTTTATACTTTTCTATAATTTTTTTCCCAATTAGAATTATTAAAAAATTTTTTCCAGAACCCTAGTGCATACTTTTTTAGTTACGTGTTACACCCAATAAATCGTGAGACTAATATAGAAATAATAGCAGTAAAAAATTGATACAGGCATATTTAAACTTCAGTACATATATAGGTTAAGAAAATATATTTTTTTAAAATTTTTGCGATTATTCGAAAAATGACACTGGAAACTATGGGGTTTGTAGGGGTACGTCTTTTTCGGCGATTATCGATTGAACGTTTTTATTCTCTTTTAGAGGAGTTTGTTCAATCTTTTTAACAGTCGTCTGGTCTTTCTTTCCTTTCGATATTTTCTCTTGAATTTTCTCAGCATCCGAATTAATCACTTGAAGGATATGTTCAACACAACCGATGGATCCGATTAACATGGCGATTATCTGTGGGCATTGTAAATTTATTGATTGTTCTGCTTTTGTCTTAACAATTGGTAATTTAGTAACTCCACAACCCATATTAATATATTAATTTATCTTGCTTATCGTTAAAAACGAAGAAATAAACTCGTAACAGCAAAAATAACTCCAAATTCAAATAAATATATTTGTAATCCATTTTCTCAAAAAAGCTCATTCAAACAAACATCAAATAAAAATTATAATTACTGAAATAAAATATAGACGTTATTAATTAAAATAATAATTCATTTCAAACTCCAAATTGGTATCTAAAATAAGTTTAACAATAAGTATTCGTAAATGACATTTTCCATCAAATCTAATTATTCCTTTTACATAAAAAAATATAAAAGTTATTTTCAATTTCACATTAATAATAATTCTTTTTTACACAAAAACAACACATTTTTTACAATTTAACATCGAGACTTACAATCCAAACATTGCCCAAAACTCAAAAATAAAAATAATTTATAAAAGTTACAACAACAAAAATAATTTATAAAAGTTACAACACAATACATATCCCCCCGTTTAGAAAGAGGGGTTAGGGTTTTGTGTGTTGTAATCGGGTTATGTTATCAGTTGATTTGCTGTGTGAATATGTAGCGAAACGAACTTGTTTTTTTGTTACTGATGTTTGTGAAGGTGGTTGTGATGTTTGTGTATTGTTATGATCCACACTACTTTCATGCTACTGTGCTGGAGGTTGGATGAGGTGAGTGATTGTTTTAGTGGTATTCGGATTATTAACGTCAAATATGTCTGATAAGAAAGATTTGGATGTATCTGGTTTCGCTTTATTATCTAATTTGTCGTCAGATGCGTCATCTACCATGAAAGCTGGCTTAGTGTTACTGAGATGGACCACTGTTTCGACATTATCTTTTAGTATTCTGTCGTTGTGGCTAAACAACTCAATTATTTTGTACGGACCAGTGTATGATGGGTGTTGACTATGGGCTGTCTGATTTTTAACCCATAAGAATTTTGCTGTGTATAATGTTTTGGGTAGGTATTATCTGAAGTTGTGCAACGCCTTGCAATAAAAATCGCCGTCTAAAAGTTCAAATTGTTTCCTGTCGATTCCGATCTCTATGTCAGTAGGTGTTATATTTGCGTCAGTGAGGTCTGCTAACATGCGAATAGAGGTGCCGAAGAGAGCTTGAGATGGGGCTAAATTGTTTGTAGTGCTGGGTGTGTTTCGCCAACCAAGCAGTACATAAGGGATGATATCTAACCAATGTTTGTTATTGTCCGCAAGTATTTTTAATGAGATTTTTAATGTTCGATGAAAGCGTTCTAAGATGCCGTTAGATTGCGGGTGGTAAGCTGAAGTATGTACGTGTGTAGCTCCCAATTTTTTACAAGGGATTGAAATAAACCGGATTCAAATTGCCGTCCTTGATCGGAGATGAGATGTTTTGGTGTACCGAATCGACATACCCAAGTGGAAAAGAAAATACGGCAAATGGTTTCAGAGTCGATTGATTGGAGTGCTACTGCTTCGGTCCACCTGCTTGACCTGTCGATCATGGTTAACAAGTATTGGTATCCCCGGTCTGGTGGTAAAGGGCCTACCAAGTCGATGTGAACAGTGTCGAAACGAGAAGTTGTGGGGAAATGAAATAAAGGCGGTGATAGTTTCCTCGACGTCTTATACTTTTGACAAGGTACACATTGAGAAACCCAAGACTTTACATCGCGTCTCATGCCTGGCCAAATTACCTGGGTTTGGAGTAATTTGTAAGTGTTGGAACTCTCGGGATGGTGTAATTTATGGAAGTGGTGAAAAGCATCCATACGCAAATTACCGGAAAGAATCGGTCGGAAGGTTCCAGCTAAACTAGTGTCACATGCGATTTCGTCGACATTGGTGATATTTTTAAAATGTGTTAGATCTTCATTTGATGGTTTGTTTACGAGAAGTCGTTCTTTCGTGAAAATTGGTGAAAATGTTATTGAGGACACGGAACGAGACAAAAAATCGGCAACTATATTTTCATCTTCTGTTAAATAGGTGATGTTGAAAGAAAATTCAGATAGAAAGGATATTTGGCATTGTTGGCGCGGAGACGGGTTTTTCATGTTCATTATATAGATTAAAAGCTTGTGATCCGTCCTGATGGTGAATGGTCGTGCTTGCAAAAAATGTTTAAAATGTTTGATTGATAGGAACATCGAAAGTAATTCTCTATCAAACGTCGAATATTTTTGCTCTGCTGACGATAACTTCACGGAAAAAAAATTCGATAGGTTGATGCTGGATGTCAATTAGTTGATGTAAAACTGCTCCCGCTGCGATGGTTGAAGCGTCAGTTGTTAAAAACAACGGGGCGGAACTTATCGGATACTCTAAAATGTGTAACTGTTGTAGTTTATTTTAAATGTTGTAGATGTTGCTGTTCGTCTTTGGATGCGATAAGGATATCATCTATGTAAGGGAAAGCAAAAGGCAAATTCGACAATACAATGTCAATGTGGCGCTGGAACGTTTGCGCTGTATTTCGAAGACCAAACGGCATATAAAGATATTCAAAAAGTCCGAATGGTGTCGTTACGGCCGTTTTCGGTACATCGGTATCTGCGACATGGATTTTGAGGGAGTACGTCTTTTTCGGCGATTATTTATTAAACGTTTTTATTCTCTTGTGGAGGAGTTTGTTCAATCTTTTTAACAGTCGTCTGCTCTTTCCTTTCGATATTTTCTCTTGAATTTTCTCAGCATCTGAATTAATAACTTGACGGATATGTTCAACACAACCGACGGATCCGATTAACATGGCGATTATCTGTGAGCATTGTAAATTTATTGATTGTTCTGCTTTGCTCTTAACAATTGGTAATTTAGTAACTCCACAACCATTATTAATATATTAATTTATCTTGCTTATCGTTAAAAACGAAGAAATAAACTCGTAACAGCAAAATAACTCCAAATTCAAATAAATATATTTGTAATCCATTTTTCTCAAAAAAGCTCATTCAAACAAACATCAAATAAAAATTATAATTATTGAAATAAAATATAGACGTTATTAATTAAAATAATAATTCATTTCAAACTCCAAATTGGTATCTAAAATAAGTTTAACAATAAGTATTCGTAAATGACATTTTCCATCAAATCTAATTATTCCTTTTACATAAAAAAATATAAAAGTTATTTTCAATTTCACATTAATAATAATTCTTTTTTGCACACAAACAACACATTTTTTACAATTTAACATTGAGACTTACAATCCAAACATTGCCCAAAACTCAAAAAATAAAAATAACTTATAAACGTTATAACAACAAAAATAATTTATAAGTTACAAGTATAAATTATATTTATATTTATAATTATATTTATAAAGTATAAATTATATTTATTATAATTAAATTGTAATTTAAATTTGTTCGAATAATAAGATTGTTAAATAATAAAGGTGCTAATTTCCCATTTGAGTCAATATTTCTCGATTTTTGTGTATCATTCAAACTGACATTTCAAGGAAAAAGTATATGTCGTGTTCCCTTCTCTCGTCAAAATTTTTGTGGAGTTTTTTGAGTTCAACGGCAACTCCAATATGTCATTTACCTTCATGTATACTCATACTACACCCATGAGGAACAGACGCGTCTCCTCCGCACACATCAACAAGTTGTGTGGCTTTGAAGCGCCTTCGGGTTCGATCCAGTAACGAGTATTGCTCGACTAGTAGCCTCAGTATCCGGTGGGGTTGATGATTTTGTTTTTATCGTTATGAATTTTACTCGCGAGTCCTCACTTTATATTATATGGAAGGAAGAGATCTCCAAGGAAGTAGGCGACGATCGAGCTGCGTGCCCCTTGCATACTGCAGCCGACCCGCGCCACCTCCATAGAGTGTTTCGTTCTCGATATGAAATTTTTGCGTACATAACCACAATTTATTAAAGTTCAACTTCGTTTCGGTAGTGACATTATTTCATACAATTTTTTCATACCTTTGAAAAATCATTGTAAAAGTAATTTCAATGATGTTAAGTCTGATTCATTTTAATCTTTTATCATATGCATTTGGATCAACATTTCGCCTTCAAGGGTTAATCATTCCAAGCATTATTGCATCCATCATTCTTATGTTCAGTTGTGTTTCATCGATTTTATCATAAATAAAATATTTTAACATTTCAGATAAACATGTAGTTTCAAATTTTGTTTATATTTATTCATTTATATTTTGTCATTGTAATATTATTATTATTTTAAATATTATTTTTTATCGGTTAAGACTCACATAATTATATAATATACTATTAAATATTAAAATGTTTTAAAAAATGTTCAGATATAGAGTATATAAATAATATAATATATTTTATTTTCTTTATTAATAATCAAAAAAAAACGTAAAATAAAATAATTTTTTAAAGTTCTTTCTATAACCAATAATATATTGATTATAACTTATTTTTAATGGTTTTTTGTAATTGATGAAGTAAATAATAAATAATATATATATTTTTACAACCAAATAAAAATCGAAAATTACAAATTATATAGTACTTATAAATATCTTCAATTTGATTTAAAAGTTAAATCTATTTGAAATATTAATATCCCCCTTTTTTTAATTGTATTCATTTATTTTTTTTATTACTAGGTAATAATTTATTTACAAGGATAATATTTTCGGAGTAGTGCTTCAAGAAACAAATTTATTTCAAGAGGTAAATTATTCTTTTAAGAATCTTCGTCAACAATTTTTTTACTCTTCTTTTATCTGTCAGTGTGTTTATTACATTTAACGAGGTTATTATTATCTAAAACATGTTATTGCTTCACACCAAAAAAATTTCTTTTTTGCTGTTGATTATAGTATTATTAAACACAAAGATTCACAAGCCTACAAGTATCTGAAAATATAAATCAGTTTAAACTATCAAGCTAAACCTTTTAGAAGGATGACCTATATTTATCAAATGTTGTTACTCTGTTATTTAATAAAAAATAAAATTTGTAAATGATGTCAACTGATTATTTTGTTTGGCAACTTTTATAAACAATTTAAGGTTAGATATCTGAAAGAGATTAATTATACTATATTATATTAAAAAATTATTTTTAACTGCTAAATTATTGATCTCAAATTGATAATCAATATTTCAATACCTAAGTCACAAATTGTATATACATATATATACACACATATATATATATATATATATATATATATATATATATATATATATATAAGTATAAGTATTTTGAATATTTCTGTAAAATAATTTACTAATTTATTGAATGAAATTATTATCCTTGTTAAGAAATCATTCAATTAATAATATATTAAAAGTTCTTAGTTATGAAATTAAATTTTAAAATTAAATTGTAATTTTTATCTAATTAAATTCAACTATTATCAATCCCACCGAAACGCACATAACACCTTCATTATCCGTTATTTATTAAATTTGCATTTATTAATTCTCTAAGCGAAACTGTATCATCGTAACTACTCATCTTCATTCCTTCTCTTAACATATCGTTCAAGAAAAAGAAGAAATATAAATAAGGTTAACAATTGATAATCGAAAAATTACATTTAAATATTAAACGAGAACGAATTCTATTACTAACTCTAAGTAATATCATCTAATCTCCGACTACCCTCTTATTTACATTATTTGCAGCGAATTCCTTGCTTTCTAACAACTCAAATCCATTTCGTTCCTAATGGCCCTCATCTCTAATCAATATATTAAGGTTTACTCGAAGTTAAAGAGTCAAATAATAAAACAAATAAATGACAAAATGACTAAAATAAAATATATTAAAAAGGAGTCAATTAGTAAAACAAACAAAATGATTAAAATAAAATATATTAAATGACATTCACCAAAACCGAATTATTAGAATAACATGTAATGCCAATAATAATATTTACTTGATAGTTAATTATTTTCAGGCTAGATATCAAAATTCTTACAAACTGGGTTTACGATCTTTTACAATTTTTTTGTATTAAACTTGGTATAGTAATTCGTATAAAATTGGCCAAAATTTTCGTGGTATTCGGTTGTTAATGATAATAATAACTTACAGATTAACAAAAAATGTGCAACGAAAAATGTGTAATATAGAGCGTAATAATAAATGTGCAATAAAAAAGTGTATTGTTTGTTTAACTCGTTCGGGTATTTATACCCTACAGGATGTTCGATTTGCAAAGGCAGGATGAGGGGGAAAAACGATTTACATCATCGCAATGTTAATTGCAAGTGATTTAATTGTTTCAGATTAATTTTTGATTAATTATTTTAGATTATTTTAGATGTTGCTGCCCTGACGGATACCGGTTAATCACTGACTGATAATTATCGCTCGCCGGCAATCGAGACAAACGGCAGTTATTCTAGGACAGAATGCGAGGGGGCAGAGAGGAAACAACCCCGATCAGCATAATTATGCGACATCCTGAGTCAATTACTGGCTTCAAATGATTGCGGGTAATTTATTTTATAAATCAAAGTTTTTAATTAATTAATTTTTTTTAATGATTTCAAAAGGTTCTCCAAGCGTTTTTCGGGTAAATTCGAGACTAGGGTCGACCTACTCTGGGTGGACTACAACGGGTTCAATTTTCAGACCCTTAACGCTATCGGGTGAGTTTTTAGAACCTTTTCGGAAATTTCGACTTTAATTTATTCATTTTTTAGCTCACGATTAATCTGAAAGATTTTTTCTTGACGAACCAAAGGGAATAATGGACTCTCCAATCTCGGGGACCTACTTACAACTATTGGTTTAAAGTCGAGCCAGACTATATCCAACTTCACCTTTTCTCAATGGTTCCTGGCGTGCGGGGGGGGGCGGCGTTATTGGGGAGTTGAGGATCTCGAACGTAACATATATTTTAGCTATTATAGATCAATTTAGTCGATATATTTCTTTGAATGCTGTGGTCAAACAAGATTAAAAGATAAAAAATGTTACACAATCAACAAATTTAGAATATTTCTAACTTTGTATTATACAACTATTACGATTTCGAGAACAGAGTTAACCTTTGACTCTATTTATTTGTGTATAACCGATATATGTGCGTTTGTAGTTTAGTTTTATTAAAATATATTTTAGCGCAGATCCTTTGTCTTCTAACAACTACAAAAGTTCACGAGCATTGGATAAAGTGACCGAATATCCAAATTAACTTCCAATACCACTTTCGTTACCAAGTATGATTCGATCAAACTTCAATGACTTGGGGTTATGTGAAGTTGAAAGAATCCCTATAAATAGGTATGAAGGATACAGTTAAATATAAAAAATGTGTTTTAGATTCAATGGGAAGTGTAAATAAAAATATGAAAATAATTATTCGTGCAAAAACTGGGGGATTTTTTTTAAAACTAGGATTTTTTACCCGTGCACTGAAAGCTCCCATTCTAGCATCTAAAGCCGTGCGAGAAAGTCTGTAGGCTCTGCTTCGTCTATTTTTGGTTTCTACTCGATACAGAGTCTATGACTCACTACAAAGGTAGACTTTAAATCGCTGAAACATGGAGCCTTTTCAGACTTTGTCGGAAACGTGCTTGCATTTAGTTTAAATCTCACCTAAGACGTGTGTTTAAATTAAATTAAATAAGCCAATGCTACGACTGTAGTCTCTACAATACTCAGTTATCCGTTCAGTCGGGGGAGGTTTATGAAAATAATTCTTGTTTTGGATTTAGTGAAATCATTTCTAATAATTTTTAAACAAAAACTGTTCCAGAATAAATTAAATAATATTTAAATATTTTAAATTTCCTATTACATTAGATAAATTTATTGTGAGAAATTGTTTGTTTGTGTATATTTGTGTATGCGATGTGTACAACACGCATATTTCGAAAATAACTAGAGGATTAAAATGGTGAAAATTATTTTCCCTTAATCTAAACAAGAATCCTAAGGAAACGTATTCCTTTTCTTTAAGCTACCTGGACAGGAAACCTTGTCTCCACGATATTTTAGGCTGGGAATAATTATTTCTCATTTTACATGTCGGTTGAAAGGTGCTTTTCATTTTATTGAGCAAAACAATGAGCGGAATTCCATCTCGTTTACGCAATTCAAATTTACAAGAGTCTTCACTAACACATACAGTCTTAGTATCACTGGAAATTGTTAAATCAATTTTTACGGAATTATTTTGGTCATTAGAATCTTTTGTATTCTCAGAATCTTCACAACATACAATAATATCGATATTTGGTAGATTATTTTGTTTACAATAATTACAGTTTTCAAAATCATCGTCACTGATACTGGATGCCATTTTATTATTCAAGTTTTCCATTAATAAATTGAAATTGAACTCTTCCCTTTTTTTTATTCAAATATATTTTTTTTAATTGTTCAAAAACAGAACAAAACACGAGATCTTCTTTATTTTTTTTAAATTGACAACGCATTCACCGCTTTTGAATCGTTTTTTAATAAATTGAACTTGAAAATTGTGATTATAATTCACAATCAAACTCAACTCACACATACACAACACATTCACCAATCATTTTTACATTTCATACATTCCTTACACACAAACACGCATACACACGAACACATAAACATGCATATACACTTACCTAAATCAAAATTACATAATCCACTTATTTTAATAACAATGAGGCTCACAATTGCCAATCACATTTCACATTGTATTGTGACTATATATTTTCACACAAACAGAACTCCACGAATCCATTTAAATACACACACAAACCCAATCGACTGCATTTCCAAATAATAATTCTTGAAACGATTTAATTAAACACAACGTATCGAATCGATGAACATTTGAATATGCAACGGAATTTAATGAAACTTGCCTTTGATCTTTAGAGAGATTATCGTTTTTTTACGAAAGGTTTTCATTTAAGAAATGATCAGATTCTTATCTTTATTTATTAAAGATTATATATATTTTACTTTTCGTTAATTATTTATTTAATTCAATTAAAGATTTTTTTAATTTATTAATTTAATTATATGTTTTTATTTATGAATTTCTGGCAAAAATGTTCGGTCAAATTGGCAATTCTCCGCTCCACTACCGTTTCAGCAATTTTCCTCATTGATAGCTTTCTTTTGTTTCCTCTTTCTCCGAAGCCTTCGATTTTAGGGACTGTTTCTAGCGGTGTACTTGTTAGAAGAGTGTCGAATGGAATGCTAGATTAACTACTGAAATATTTCAGTTTAAATTAAATTAATTAAGTTAAATTAATTAATCATTTAATCAAATAATTAATATTGAAAGGAAAGATGTAGAAAAGAATACAACAACAAATATAAGAACATTAGATGAAATATAATGTATTATTGTATTTATTTATGGTTGTATGCTGTAGATAAACATAACTTAGAAATTAATATATTGTCACATTTATTATTTTTAACATTTTCGCCATGTATAAAGTGACGAATTGAACCTCAAAGTTGTCTCTTTTTCGGCATTTCCATGATACTAATAATTATGACGAGAAACTCAGCACTCTTTTGAATGATAATATAAGTCCAAAGATGGTCAACCAAATATATCAAAATATATATTTATTATTACGATGACCAATTGACTTAGGTGACACATGTATATTCATGGTCACAAATCAAAATTCCTGGCGATGAGAAGTGAAGTCATTATATGAATTTTATACGAAAGAAGGAAGGCGTGTACCACGAACAAAATATCATCTTTTTCCTTGCAGTGCGATGACTCACGTAGATAGAACTGGAATGATCTCCGAAACCTCGAAATGCATGGAAGAAATCAGACAGTTTTTCAGACCTACATTACTTGTTTACATGTTTCGGACGAGATTATTCAACAGAAGCAGCCTAATCTTCAAGAATTAGTGATACTGAAAAATAGTAACTCTCCATTGTACATGCGAAACTCTTCAAAGCAGTCATAAGGCAGATTGATTAGGATGTTTTGACTCATATTCCGTATATACTATACTTATCTACGTTAGATTACCTTCTCTATCACTCGCATTCAAACAAATCGACCATAATACATTCTAAAATGATGAAAATTTGACGAAGCATTAGAAATGACATAGAACATATCATAGATTGAAAAAAGGAACGAAGTTATTCATCAACCTTATAAATGAAACCTAATTGTAGGTTATCATGTCTTTAAACTTTAAGAATAATAAGATACATAAATTTTTAAGCACATTCTCTACATATTGAAAACCTATTTAGAAAAGAATAATGTTATAAATGTTTGAATTGAGTGTATGTTTACTTTAAGTTTTTTAAAAAGTTTTACCGTGTTTCTTTTATTCCTTAGTATGTAAACTAGTCAATTCTTTTGCGGAAATCAAATTAAAAAATCAAAAGTAGCATTACATATACAATTTGTAGCTATTGAAAATCTTTTGGGTACTATACAGGTCAGGCAAGCTATCTGCTACAGGTACTATGTAAACATGTAATACAAGTCCCATGGTCGAATGGTTGGCGACAGAACCGGCTCCCTCACTCAGAGCAACCTGGGTGAAGAGAAAGTGTGGACACCAAGCAGAATGAAAAACAAAACAAAGTAAAAGGGGGATGAGCTCCTTGGAGCCAACGATCATCCATACCTGGAGAGGAGATAGGCGCCAGCAGGTTACTTGCCTACTGAGACACTCAAAAATATGCAAACTCAAGTGATAATGCTTGTGCATAATTGAGTGCACCCACGTCCCAATATATATATATATATATATA
>MQRK01231397.1:8516-23795 GCA_001938485.1 Girardia tigrina
TATATATATTCAATTTATCAAATGGCACTTTTAAAAAATAATAAATAATAAAGCCATTTTAATTTAAAATTTTTATTTGAAAACATGTTCCTCCACTTTTGTGGCATCCCAGTTCTGTGATAAAGCAAATTACTGCTGTATTGATAGTCAGAAGACGATTACATCAGAATACTCTAATATGATTGGACGAATCACTTTGCAGGTTTATACAAGGTTTATAAAACTTAATTAACTGTGCTTCCGCAATTATCCATTAATAGTTAAATTGAGCGTTTTCTACTTGATTGGGCAGGTTCAGCAATTTTAATATAGAGGTGATGATTTGTCTCTCCAATGTACAAGGATAAACACCTGTGACATTTAAAATGGTAGACTAAATTTACCTAATTCATATACCTAATTCATACCTAATTGAGTTTATGATTATTTGGAAAAGTGATTAGAGATTTTGTTAGTGATGGAAACTAATTTACCTAATTTAAACCTACTAGAGACCATTTCTCAGAAACTCTTTTAAAATCCTCTGCGCCTTCAGAGTTTAAGAAACATGATTAAATGTTTAATTTATCGCTCCTGGTTGTTGTCTTCCACTTTTGTTAAATCTGTAGAAAGTGTTAATAAACTAAGTTCTTTGTAAATCAGAATGATCATTCTAAATCATTTTTAGAAAAATTAATAAAGGAAACAGTAGATAAAATTCTTTTGAAAGATTTTTTTCGAAAAATCAGAGTTAGGCTTCTCCTAAGGGATCTAAGAAAGAAATCGAATTATCATTAGATATTAATAATACAGTGTCTACTCTCTCATCCGCCAAAAACGGGACTACACAAAAAAATTTATAAGATCGAAAATGTGTAGAGAAAATGGCGGTTGAGAGAGTAGACACTGTATACCTAAATATTGTTTAATTGTACCTTATTCTGAAGGATTTAAAAACTTTAAAAAGACATTGTTAAAAACAACTAACAATGAATTAAATTTAAAAATTATATCACGATCTCATAAAATTAAAAATATATTCAGTAATAAATCTATTACGCCTTTAACACTTTGTTCTGATATTGTTTATGAATAAAAATGTAATGGGTATGATTTAACATACATTGGAGAGTATACCCGTCATCTCTGTAAATGAATTCAAGAACATGGTCAAAAAAAGAGTAAAAGTAATATTGCAGGACATAGGAAAAAATGTATATGTGATGTTACTTTTGATAATTTCAAAATTCTGTGTAAGTATTTTGACAGTTATTGGGAGAGAGTGTCGTGTGAAGCATTGTTAATTAGGTCACGTTGCCCTAAAATCAATGTTCAATCGGCAGTCTCAACCAGCTTATTGAGAATTTGTGATTAGCATTATTTCGTGCAATCGATTACATAATCATCATTTTTGTATTTATATACAGGTGAATTAATTATTAATTAGTGACCTGAAGATGACGGTAGATCCGTCGAAATATATTGTCTATAAATATATTTTTAATGGATGAATGTTGTTTTTAAAATAATAATTGTTTTTTTTTAATTTCAGATTTAAAAGGATCACTTAGGTAAGTTTTCAATCAATTAATCTAAATAATCATAATTATTTCAGATGAAAGTCTATAATTAATTAAGGTTTTTTAATTAATTAATATAATATTTATTTAATAATTGTTAGGATTTCTGGCGAGTTTATAAAACTTTTGAATTTTAAAATCTGACAAGTTTAATAATTAGAAAAATATTTCGTAAAGTAGATTTAAGGATTTTGTTAAAATAAGATTTGCAGAATTTAATAAAATTTAATTCAAGTTCGAGATAAAATTTTACGATAGGTTATAGAAATTCAATATAGAGTTAATAAAAATATTTACAATAAAGTTAAAAAAGTAAAGTTTAAATTGGGATTCGAATATAAAACTGAATATTTAAATTTGGAGAAACAGTATAAAAATTAAAATTGTATAGTAACCTTATTTTGTCTGAATATAAATAAAAGAGAAAAAGACCCCTTCGATATGACGGAAGACCTGACTTTTCTTGGAAGGTTTCTGTTTCAATTTTAAAATCATAATGGATGAATAAAATTAAAACAGAAACTTTCATCTCTTCCATCATATATGACGGGTCTTTTTCTAGTAATAAAATCATCAACTTAAATTTACTATTGTAATAATAAAAATCAATTTCGATTTATTAAATTTTGTTGTGATTAATGTTTGAGCTTTTTTATTGCGTATTCAAGAAGACAACGCATGAATCAATTAACAGATTTTACTCTCTAAATGATTAACAAGACATTTATGCTATAGAAATATTTTTGTAATTATCCACAAATGCGTTTATAAATTAAATATACTTTGTTTAAAGGTTGTAATTTAAAGCTGTCTTTTTCGATTTCTCAAAACATTTTGAATTTTTCGTATTTTTTACAATAATAATAGTTTTGGATTTCTTACTTATTATAGTTTATTTATTTTTTTTCTTTGGCATGAGAAATTTAAAAGTATAATGATTTTCAAGACACAGGGTCTCCTATACTCTCTGATAATTTTCTTCTTTGAAAAAAACTTTGGTAAATTCAGGGCGAGCAAACAGCATTTATGTCAAATTATTTAGAACTGAATTGAAAAGTTTGAAATTCCACCGTTAAGCCATGAAGCTTCCATTAACCTTGACGACAAGATTATATAACTTGTTTGAGTTGTATACTCTCCACATAAACTATGAATCGATCGAATTATTGAAAACTTTGATTCAGAGTCAAATGCTAGAAATAGACATAGTTTCATCGAGTAGGGAACCTCACTTTAAATACTACTCCAATCTGAAAAATAAATCAACAGAAAGTCTTCCAGTATAAGTTTCAGTTGATCCTTGTGGTCTACATGGTATTCTACATCAGAATCAATAACATATATTTGTCTAAAAGGTGTATTAGTTAGTTAATTTGTTTGTTTGTCGGTCGAGCTATGAAATGCGAAATTGCGGAGGCACCGGAGTAAATTCACTTAAGGACGTGGTCAATCTGGTTAGTCTATATCGAGGCAGTTCTGTCTGTGCAGCGCCTTCACTGAAAGGCGCCGGGATCCGACTTAATTGACCGACTTTTCAAATAACCCAGAATTCGAAACAATAAATAATAAATTATAATAATTGTGATTTAAAAATTAAAAAAAAACTTTCAAAGACGAAAATTCAGCTCAACCGTCAAGTATAACGGGTCTTTTTCTAGTCAATAAAAATATAAACGTGGTTTTTGAAAACGTATTTTTTATATTTTACTTGTTATTATTATTTATATTATTATTATTTATTATTATCATTATTATTATTAATTTGGTTTGTTTATTATTACTCTTAGTTTAATTTAAAGAAAACAATAAAAACAAAGTTCAAAGAAGGCAAACCAGAATTTCCTTATCAATTAATCTCAACTCAAAGCTGCAATCCCCAAGATTAAAGAGTTCAGAAACAAATTATAAACCAATTTTCGAATTAAATTTCAATAAAACACGATTATCTCTATAATAAAAATAATTTTTTATTTTTTTTATTAAAACTTTATTTTTGATTTCAAATAATATTTTTCGTGCTTTAATTTTACATAATTTATTCCAGAAAGTTTGTTAATTATTTAAATGAAAATATATTTTTAAAAAATATTTTAGTTAGTTTGTAGATGTTTGAAACAGTTTGATGAACAAAAGAGTTGCAAACTTAATTAATATTAATGTTTTATTAATTGTTTTTAATTTATAAGTGTTCGGTTCTTGAACAAGATCAGAATTCATTAACACAAAATTTTATGTCTGACAAATAATGCTTTTTTAAACAAATTTTTGATGAACAATATTTCATTTTTAGCACAACCAGATATCTGATTTGAAATATAAATATTGATATATAATTTTAGCTAATTTAAGTTTTATAATTTAAGTATAATATATTTTTTGTTTATTTAATCATAATTTTGTAACTTCTATTATAAATTAATTTTCTTAAACTATGGTTTACGAAAATTAATTTTTTACAGAAATTAAATTATTCTAAAAATTAATTTTTTACTTACAGAAAACTTTACTAATATTTCAATCAATTAAAAAAATCATTTTTACTGAAATTAAATTATTCTAAAAAATTAATTTTTACATATAGAAAACTTCTTTAATAGTTCATTTTTATTAAAAAAAATCATTTTTATTAGCAAAACAATATTTTAACTTATCTGAAATATAAATATGATTTTCAATTTAAAAATTGCAAAAAGTTAGTTTATCAAAAAAAACCCCTAACAAATAGGAACAGCACTTTCCAATTTTTTCATTATTGATTTAATTTTTCCTTAATTTATATATGTGGAAGTGAATAATTAAAAAGTAATTTGCACACTTTGTGAGTACAATTGTGAGTTTATTGTCAAACACTTAACGTAAAATCCGGACTATAAGCAGTGTCCCTCTATGCTTCGTTTGAATTTAAGCGTTTAAATTTCTTATGTGTATAAATATCGTAGTCAAGAAAAAGATCATGACGGAACTGCGCAGTTCAAATTTCCATGCATTGACAGTAAACGAGAGCACGGATATTTCAATTTCTAAGATGTTAATTTTATACGCCAAATATTGCCCTGTTAATGTTATGTTATAAAACAGTTTTTTGAGAATTGTGCGTTTGAATAAGTGTGACATTAATTCAATAGCAAACACGATAAGCGATTTTTACAAAGAACATTTCTTGGAAATGCAGAAAATGGTAATTTTCACGTCAGATGATGCGTCGGTGATGCTTGGTAAGAACAATGGTGTAGCTTCAATCCTTCGACGCAGCGTCCCCCATCTGTCTGAACAGCACTATGTTTCCAATCGAGCAGATTTAGGTATAGACGATGCTTGCAAACACATTTATTTGATAGGAGACATTTGAAAATTTCTTAAAACCGTCTATACTGTGTTTAGTAAATCAGCAGTTAAGAAAGCTGAATTCAGGGAACGTGCAGAAGTTTTAGAATGCGAGCCCGTCGCCTATAGACATCTGAATGAAGTAAGATGGCTTTTACATCACTTTGCATTAAAAGCACTTATGAAAAACTTAAATGTTTTAGATGAATTTTTCCAGAAACTGGTAAACTTGAATAATTATCAAGTAAATAAGTTTTTGCCTGAAAAAAATTAGACACCGCCAGTTTCGAACTTCATTGCATGTTTCTAACGACGTTATGAGGGAATTGGTTGAATTGTGCAAACTGCTGCAGCACAAAAGTATTACGAGAATTGAAGCGTTTCAGTTTGTCAGAGCAAAACTTGCCAAGCTACCAGTTCAGTATCTTGACGAAAACGTTTACTGGAATGAAGAAGTTAACAAACTGATTATAAGCAATCCTGATGCAATAGACTTCTTCCATTCTAAGATTCGTTGAAAGATTGGGCTTGCATTTGGATGATTGTTTTCCTGAAAATGAACTGATGGAATGACGCATATTCGAGATATCAGCTTTAACTAACATAAAAAACTTCAATCTCGGATAAGAAAAAAATTCGTCTCTGCTGTTATTAACAACTGCTGTTAACAACATTACATCAAAATTAATTATTTGATATGGTTCTGAATTTGATTGTGAAATTTCTTGTGACCAATTCTATAAAAGATGCTTCAGACATATTCAGAGTTTCATTCAGTAAAGACAGATCAATGATATCCATAACCGGTGGTGTTTTACATTGCTAGTGCATTATCTTCAACAAAATCAACTTTGCACAACGTAATCAATCGGTGGTGGCGAAATCATATGGGTCCAAGTGCTCTTGCTTCCTGCTCAACCATCCTGAATACTTATAATATCTGTTCATATTTACCGTGTCTTGTGATCATACACGATATACATTCTTTTGAATGATCAATAAAATATTTTTATTAAATCATTTCTTAAAAACCCGAAAAATCAGCAAGAGTCGATCATGAAAGATCCTCCGATTATTATTATTACATTATTTTTCAACACATTACAATGTACTTAAAAATTAAAAAAAAGTAAAATTTTGATTTTTAAATTTCTATTGAGAATAAAATCATTCGAAATAAAATGTTCAATTGTTAGAAAATGAGATTCATAAAATTAATATATAAATTTTAACACTCCAAATTTTATTATACCTTAAAAAACGAAAAAAAATCATTGACAAAAATTCAGATCAAATTGATTCTTTTTTTATTTTTTTATGAAAAAGTGTTATTTTTATGAACTGTGAAGAAGAGCATGAATGCTTTGGTTGAACAAACTCGAAATCAGTGAAAAAACAAACGGTAAAATTTTTTGATCAAAACAACGTATATATATGGAAGCAATGATTGCGCAATCAATTTATGTAATTACTTTTTAATAAAATACTTTTAATAAGTTGGTTGAGATTGTCGCTTGAACATTTATTTTAGGATTGTGGGTCCTAATTAATGAAGCTTCACACGCAACTAAATTAGGTAAACAATTAATCGTATTTTGAATTTATGCATTCTTTTATATTTAACATTCTTTCATGTTTATAAGACGTATTAACGCATGCATAAAGGCCATGATAATATCTTCAGAAGACCAAAATTAAATAAACTTAAAATCCAAATAACTATAAAAAACGTATTATTCAAACTGAAGTTTTGAAACTTTAAGGAAGTGAATATTTTATTTAGCGTTATACATTTATTATTAATTTACCACTGATTAATAAATAAATACAATTTGTTTAGACAAAACAAATACAATAATCCCCATGTGACACAGTACTTTTATATTAGGTTGTCAAGTATGAAATTTGTAGGCATGATTACAATAAATTCAAGTAGTTATAATTTGACAATGACATAACATTTTGTTGTTCAGTTTTTTTGTTTGATTGTTACATATCTTCGCTATAGAACGCACCAATAAGAATTGATTAAAATTTAGATAACTTATTTAAATAATCAGTATTTTAAAGAAAGAAAAGGCAGAAATTTGAACTACTATGAAGTGCGAGTTAGTACATCGAAACTCAGGCTCAGAAACGATGCGAAACATCAATAGTGTACTCGAATACAATGCTACCACACAGAAGAGAGTCTCAAATTTGTTCATGAAATTCGGAAAGATAATTTTAACCTCAATAATGAATCCCGGGGTCGCTCAGGAATGTAGGTAAAATATTACAAACTCAAGATAACCGTGGAATATGATCCATCACAAAGTGCTCATAATTTATCGCTAACTTTTGCTGTTACAAAACAAAGAATATTGAATCGCTTGGCTTTAATTGGTAAAGAGAAAAAGTTAGATAAGTGGATTCTACATGAGTTGAAAGAAAGCAGAAACTAAAGCGTTTGAATGATTGCTTGATGATGTTTTTTTCGTTATAAATCTGATAAATGTTTAATCGAATCGTCACTTGTAATGAAAAGTGTATTAATCATGATAATCGCAAAAGTTAATCAGGCTGGGAGGACACAAATGAAGCAACAAAACACAGTCCAAAGTACAGCATTCTTCAAAAGAAACTGATGGTAAGTGTTGCATAGTTTGCCGCAGATGTAATCTAGTATGAGTTCATGAAACCTGGTTTATCTACAACAGATATTACAATCAAAATTACAATCAATCTGGTTGCATTACAACAGATATCTACTGCAATCACTTGAAACTCAAAAAAGCCGGGTTTAGTAAACAGTTCGACTACTATCTTGCTATTTGACAATTCAAAACCAAATAATGCATTTAAGACAGTGACAAAATGACAAGAACTTGAGTTTTAATTTATACATCATGCTTCATACTCACCAAACCTAGTTCCAAATAACAACATTTTTTTCCTCAATTTGAATAACGTTTTAATAGGAAAAAAATTCAATTCCACAGATGTCGTATAAATGGCCTTCCACAAATTTATGGATCCTCACCTCACAATTTTTTTTCAAATGGCCTCAACAAGTTGCCGCTCAAATGGCAAAGGTGTGTCGATAAAATGGGTCCATACGTTAATGGATAATATAAATATTTGTATTGGTAAATTATCAATAAACTTTGACTTTAGTTCTACAAATTTCATACTTGACGACCGAATAAAGCATTTTAAAATCACGCCATTTCTTGTCCCTCGTATAACACACGTTTAACTCTTAAAACACGAGGACTTCCCATGCTATATTTTCCTAATGGGAAATTTATAATGATTTGCAAAGTTCTTAATCTAAAATTTTTAATGAAATGTACATATTTTATTCATATCATAGTTTTTACTTAATACTTGATTGAAACCATCTTAAGTGAGAAACGTTTAATATGAATAATTCGGATATCACGCGTTGTACGTGGTTGTACTTGCGTGTTATAAGTGAATGTTCGTTCAATGCGTTTTTCTATAACCTGTAATCAAACTACCGTGTTACACGGAAGATGTACATATCAAATGAATTAATTTAACAACGAGATTCGAAGTGATAATATGTATTTTATTTTTTCTATTTTAAACGATTCTTTACGATCTCAGTTAATATTTTTTCGTAATTGATGCTTACATATTTGAAAATATTTTTAAATATAAGTCAACCATCAAATGTAACTTTTTCTCTTTGACTTGAAGGTTCCAAATGACAGTCTTTGTCATTTTATATTTTTATTTAAGATAATAAAATGAAAAAATAAATAAAAATTGATAAATGTTCTCTAAATAATAGAAAATAAGTGATTTTAGATCAGCATATTTTGAAATATTTTGTTCTTTTAAATGCAAAAAGGACCAAATGGTAAAATTTTAAATTAAAAAAATTACTCATAATATCTTTAAATTATAATCTTTTTTTAAAATAACCATTTTTAGTGTAAAATCAGAGTAATTTGAAATAATTAAACTTTATTTTACAATATATTTCAAGACAATATATTTCGACGGATCTACCGTCATCTTCAGGTCACTGATTAATAATCAATTCACCTGTCTATAAATACAAAAATGATGGTTATGTAATCGATTACATGAAATCATGCTAATCAAAAATTCTCAATAAGCTGGTTGAGACTGCCGATTGAACATTGATTTTAGGGCAACGTGACCTAATTAACAATGCTTCATACAGCACTCTCTCCCAATAACTGTCAAAATGCTTACACAGAATTTTGAAATTATCAAAATTAACATCACATTTACATTTTTTCCTATGTACTGCAATATTACTCTTACTCTCTTTTCGACCATGTTCTTGAATTCGTTTACAGAGATGACGGGCAGTCTCCCCAATGTATGTGGCATCGCACCCATTACATTTATATTCATAAACAATATCAGAACAAAGTGTTAAAGGTGTAATAGATTTATTACTGAACATATTTTGAATTTTATGAGATCGTGATATAATTTTAAATTTAATTCATTGTTAGTTGCTTTTAACAATGCATTTTAAAAGTTTTTAAATCCTTCAGAATAAGGTACAATTAAACAATATTTAGGCATATTATTCATATCTAATGATCTTTCGATTTCTTTCTTAGATCCATCAGGAGAAGCCAAACTCTGATTTTTCGAAAAATCTTTCAAATGTATTTTATCTCCTGTTCCTTTGTTAATTTTTCTTCTTTTGATAATTTAATTTCTTTGTTAATTTAACAATATTCAAACAAATATTAGTTAATAAAAACATTTTAACCTTACAGGAATATTCGTTTATTAAAATATTTTAATGTACTTCCTCATCCCCATCAGATTCGTTTTATTCGAATTTACATCCATGATTTAGTCTTCTAAATACTTTGCTTTTCTCCGAATTTATCTACCTATGATTTTTTGGTTCGTTGATTTCTTAAGAAACATCCCCATCTCTTTCAATGGAATTGAGCTGTAGGATCATTGGAGGATCCACTCCAACTAACAAGTACTAGCAGCCCTCCTCCCGATAGGCCTTCTACAAGGTTGTCAGCTTTCCGCTTACTATGTCTCTTCGGACCCCCTGTAAAAAACGACCAACCATGTTCGGATGTTCCATGATTTAGCATTCCTTTGGCCGTTCCCGTTGACTTTGAACAATCAATGAAGGGACAGGTGAAATTTCCTTTTTCAGATAAATCCTTCTAAGATAATCACTTTTTCAGATAAAAACTTCTATGGAGATCGTTTTCGAGAGATTCCTTGAAACATACGTCTCGACGTCGGTACCTGAATACTGCTTGTAATTGTTGGATTGTCTTCCTTCTTCCTGACATTGCCGATCAATTTTACCCCACCACATAAATCATCATCACAACAGTCACCTACTTTTCTTCTTTGATGCTTCTGTTGGATTTGAATGGATTGATTTGCTTCTTTCGTGTGATCTGTCTTGTAGTGTCTGGTCAACAACCCCATTGATGCACAGCTCCTGGAGCAGTACTGACATGGATAAGGTTCTTGCTTATCTAGTGCCGTTTCATGATCCATTTTGATATGTCTATTGAGCTCCTTTTTGTTCTGCAAAGGCCTTCTTGTACAGCTCGTAGTGAAATTGGACAATTTTCATTCTCGGTTTGATCAGTTTCGGTAGATCTTCGGTCTTCCTCCATACGATACTCCTGTTGTGGATTAAAAGATCGCGCATGTCTCGCATTCAGAGTTGAGCGTCATCTGCAAACAGGCTGATAACAGAGTCAACAAAGGCGGTCTCTCCGAACAGCCATTCCACATCGATTCTTAGGCAGTCATCAAGTTTCTGTTTGCTTCTTCCCGCGATCTTTCTATTACATTCCATTTTGCTCCTCAGAATTCTTTGCACATATAGCTGACCTTCTGTTGCTAAGGGTACATAAACACATAGGCAACGCTGTTCATTGGATGATCTAATCCGATACTGATCGAGTCCATCCTGATATGGTTTTTATTATTTACATTACATGCTGTTCTTGTGCATGCGTTATGTAAGGCTTCAAGTTTTCTGATGAGGCTCTCGTTTGTATGCCTGTTCTCCGAAACATAGTATACGATAGGAAAAATACAGCTTTCAATCAGTGCCTTTTTGCTTCTTAAGGTAAGCATATTACTTTTGATTACCGGACCGAGTTCCCTTTGCTTGGTTCTCCTTTTGTTTATCATTCCCTTGATGTCGTGTTCACAAGTACCTTTTGTGGTAAACTGGGAACCCAAATAGTTGAATTCAGGTACTAATTCTATTTGTATGTCATTGACATTCGCGACTGTATATATCTTTTTTTCCATTCAAATTCATAATCTTAGTTTTTGAGACATTGATTTTTAGACCCATCTTAGTAAAAACACTATTAAGATAAAACACTAGTTAAGAAACATTGGTAAGATTAGTCTAATCATCTGCTGCACTGGTTCCACTCTTCTTGATCGTAAATAGCTGACATTTTAATATTACAAAAATATTTGTTAATTAAAATATTTTTTATGTATTTCAACATTTAGTTGTGTTTATGTTGTCTTCAACATTTAACTCAAAATTCGTAGTCATACATCATGAGTTTAGTATAAATTGGAATCAAACTACTTTAATGTTTTCCGCATTTAGTTTTTGATCATCTGACTCATGATGATCAAAAATTTACTAATAATATTACACATAAATTCAAACAAATTTCCATCTACTTTTCTTTAGTCAAATTCTTTTAAACAAATTTTTATCATAGGTATTTTCGTTTCTTCTTTTTGAAACTGATATTCATTTTACCAATTTCAGTTATTCCATTCTTTTTATTAGCTTACTTTCTATATAAGTATATATATGTATCCATGGAATTTAGAAACCTATTTTTGAAGGCCTTCTACTCAATCGATTTTCTTCAAACTTTGCACACTTACTCATTCTCGATGACAATTAATGATTATGTAAAAAATTGATCGAAAAAACTTTTTAAGATCACAAAATGGGAAAAAAACGGAAAATTCAGAGTTCCGGAACAATATTAATTGCAAGATATTTACTTTTAAATTATAAGTAGTTTAAATTATTTTTTATTGTTTTTTAATTAAAATCTTTTAAATGTTAAATTTTATAAATTTTAAAAACTTTGTTGGTAAAGTAGAGTTCTATCTGCATAAAGAATGGATATAAAAAATTTAATTTTTTGATTTACAAGTTAAGTTATTTTTTTGCTTTTAAAAGTTTGAAAACTTATTTGTAATTTGATTACTCACAATTATTTAAAATCGAATTGTTAATATTTTAAAATGAGTCTATATTTCTTTTATGTAGTAATTAATTAAACATACGTGGTCCCTTCAATAAGTACCCGGCCTGACAAAGAAAACAAATTACGAAAAGGGCCATTTTTATAACACAACAAGATAAAAATATGTAGGTATTATTTTTTAGCATAATGTCCATTTCGCTCAACAAACTTCCGCCAAAGAATAATCAACTCAGAAAACGACTTTTTGATAAATTCTTAGGGGCACACAGTTAAGAAATCCTCTAGGGCGAACTTAAAATCAACCTGATTGATATAAACTTGATGCCTCGCAAATGCTTCTTTATAGGTAAAAATCACTCGGTGGAAAATCTTAGCAATGTGATAGATGATACACAATCACTGGTCCAGCACCAAGAAATTCCCACTGTGTGTACTCTTTCCTTATCGTGGAGAAACTACATTGGTGTGTTCTTCTGCTTTCGTCTATTATTTTTGGTGGTTGCCACGAGTTGGTTGAAATAGGCAGCGTTGATGGTGATGCCATTATTCTTGAAATTCATGAGAATAATACCTTTATAATTCCAGCAAATAAAATACATTATCGCTAGTCGATGACTTGTCCCCGTTCTAATTAAATTCCAGGCACTTAACTCTCAAATGACTCACTTTTTTCCAGCAAAAATAATGCTTTTGCATCATTTCACTATTCAAGAAGCGGGGGGCGAATCTGGAGAAAAGTTTTCTGATAACGATTGATTTCAATTTGGCGTGGGCTGTACCAATACTTATATTAAATTTCGTTAAATGCATTTTCATGGTAATTCAACGCTCTTATTAGAAGATCTTCGCCAATTATTAATTAAATGTGTCATAAATTTCTGATGGCCGATCTGATTTTTCTTGATTGAACACGGAGATGCGACCAACTTTAAATTCTCTGATACAATATTGAATAATTTTCGTAGATGAGGAGTCATGTAAGTAAGTTGACTAAAAGGGATCGTAGATTTCATTGCACGTCTTCTTCTGCTACAGAAATAACTTGATAACGCTGCGATATTCGACGCCTGAAATAAACACACTGACGAAAATTCAAAATGTGACAAGAAAAGTTTTAATGCATTTGTAAAATAAAACAAATACTGAAATTAAAACCTATATTTAATTTATTTAATCACACAAAAAAATAAAATGTTTTATTACTTTTTTACCTTAGGTTTGGTACGTATTGAACGCAACACGTATGTTTTCCTTTTAAGACTTTTTGCATTATTCATTTTTAGTGTTTTTTTAAATTTTTTTAAATGTTAATTTGTTTAACAAAATGTTTTAATAAATGTATAATATTAATATAATAATGTATAATATAATATTTTTTTGAAAATTTTCAAATTAACACTTTAATTTTTTGTTGTTCTTTCGAATTTCCTTTTTTACTTTTATATATAGTTTGAAATTTTAAACAAAATATATTTTAAATTTTTCGTATGTATTATTGCCCCTTTTAATGTTTTATATGGTTTGGGATTTTCGAATTTAGTTTGATTTTTAATCTTGATATTTAATTAAAATATTGAATTTGAATGTTGTCTAAGAAAATTATTTGGCGAGATTAAATTTAACTAAATCATTATAATAATTTTGTCCTATGTGACATTTTAATTAATTATAATTACAATTATTATATCTGCTGATGATGATCTTTGAAACATCTAAACATGTACAACAATCGATTTCTAAAACAAGCTTTAACTAAATTAATTTTTAAATATATATATATATATATATATATATACATATATATTGGGTTGTTGCATAAGTTCCCACCGTTACATGAAACTATTTGTTCTACAAAGATTTTTTGATGTTTGGTGAAGTGTTATATACCATTAGAAAGCCCGTGCTATGCTCTACAAGATTAAAGTAATTGTTTTTGCCTATATTATTTTTTGTCTTCTTTTAGAACCGTCAAATGGATTGTCAAGTCGACAAAATATCGCATTTTCGACACCTCCTTCTTTTCGCCTTTAATGGAGGTCAAAAAGCGAGTGAAGTTACCAGAGATATTTGTGTCATGTATGGTGAGGACGCTATAGCTGAGAGAACTGCTCGGGATTGGTTTGCCAGGTTCAAACGCGATAATTTCGACCTCAACGACGCTCCTCGTTCCGGAAGACCAGTCGAGATGAACGAGGACCAACTCGGGGATCTTTTGGAGGAAGATGGCCGCCAGACATGCAGAGAATTGGCCGAAAAGATGAATTGTGATTTTGCGACAATTTCACGCCACCTTCAGTCGATAAGTTTCACTCAAAAGTTTGGAGCTTCGGTCCCGCACGAACTCACTCAAAAATAGAAGAATAAGCGGATTTCCATTGCTGCTCAAAATCTCGCTTGACACCAAGGAACTCATAGCCACAGGCAACGTTTCTTATACAGACTTTTCACTGGAGACGAGAAATGGTGTCTCTATGTGAATATGAAGTAAAGGAAAGAGTGGGTGAGTCCTGGAGAGAAGCCTAAGCCCAGGATCAAGAAAGATTTGCACCCGACAAAGACAATGATTTGTGTATGATGTGATTGGGAAGGTCTAATCCACTGAGGAATGCTTGGAAAGAACATGACAGTAGAAAATAATTTCTATAAAGCCCAATTACATGGAGTCAATGAGACAATTGAACAAAGAAGACCGGATTGACAAGGCCAGATGATCCATGACAATGCTCGACCACACACCGCAAAAACTGTCAAGGTGGCACTCCAAGAGCGCGGTTGGGAGGTCCTTCAACATCCTCCCTATTTCCCAGACCTCACCCCGACGGATTATCATCTCTTCCTCTGCCTTTCAAATGAAATGAGTGGTCTTAGCTTCGAAAATCAGGATCATCTTGAGAATTGCCTCAACAACTTATTCGACACTCGACCTAAGGATTTCTGGTGAAATGGAATCAACAAACTGGTGGAAAGATGGGAAGAAGTAGTGAACAATCAAGTGTTATTATTTTTGCAGTTAAAATTTTATGATTTCATTAAATATATAATTAACTGAGTCATTATTTTGGTTGTTAAAATTCTTTCATTTCTTTGAAAATAAATGTTTAAATAACGGCTGGAACTTATGCAACAACCCTATATGTATATATATATATATATAT
>MQRK01231408.1:13130-35777 GCA_001938485.1 Girardia tigrina
ATAAATAATAATCCAGTAAATGAAATTGTTTCGAATTGTCCGCCTAATTCAATTGGGCATTTTAAAGTACATTGGCTGAATAGTGCTCATTTAGAAACTCTGTTCTCTGGTTCTAAATTTAATGTGGAGGCAATGTTTCCTTTCCAATTATTATTATTATATTTAGCAAATTTTATTTAAAACCTAAAAATCGAGTATAAATAAAAGTACGTACATAATTAAAACTAATTGTAAGGAGATTTAGAATTATTAAATTTGAATTGAACACCTCTCCTTTATTAATTGATTTAAAATTGTTCACTGTTATTGACCGTTTTGCACACTTTTTAATTAATTCAAATTGAAAATAAAGACTTAATTAAACTGTCGATTGATGAAAACCAATTTGTTAATTTTGGTGAAAGTACTTTTTTATCTCATTGGATTTATCGAAATAACGAAACAAATTAAAATCTAGTAAATTTGAATGAAAATGTTTTTTTTAATTTGTACAACTTTTATTTTTATAAATCCAAACTATATTGACAACTTTTACACCTTTTCTTTACACAACATTGTTTTTGAAATCGACACACTCGATTTGTTTTTTCTTAACACATTTAAACAACTTTTTTTTAACTTTTTAATTTAGTGACATTTAACAAAGAAACACACGCACGAAAACTCATCCAATCACATTAACATTTTCCAATGATATTTCTTTAAATCCACACACACACATTCAATCAGACAATACACACAACACAATCATATTCACACTAACCCACACACTCCAAACACACCGATTCGAAACACACACTACGATTATATAATTCCTCATTTAATTTTTTGGTGATTTTTAATCACCAAATTCAATTTATTTATTTCAATATTTACAGTATTTAAATTACTTATTTTGTTATATTTTTTTATGTATTAATTTATTTAAATCTGCTTACTTATTTAATTTAACTTTATTTACTAAGGAATGTAAAAAATAATGGCAATTTATATTCTTTATTAAAAACTGAACGCCATTTTTTAAAATTTATTTTTCTAATTAATTTCGGTGGATTACCCACCATCTTCATATTAAATTACCACTGGCTATTTGCAGATTATATATGAGAAAGGCGAATATGCAATTAATTATGTAATAAAGGCTCTATTTGAAAATGTTTAACAGAGGAGTTGAGTGTGGAGCTTGAATATTAATTTTTGGATCCATGGATCTTATTAATAAAGTCTCACATGTTACTCTCTTCCAGTAATTTTTAAATCGATTACACAGAATTTGAAAATCATTTTCTCCGATTTTCTTTTTACTTTTTAAATTATGTTCGGCAATATTGCTCCCATTATCCAACCGACTATGCTCTTTGATCCTTTGCAGAGATGACGAGATTTCTCGCCAATGTAATGGCGTTACACCCATTACATGTATATATAAACAAGATCGGAACATAAACCGAGAAGAGTGGGAGATTTATTACTGAACATATCACGAATTTTATATGATTGGGAAATAATTTTTAGATTCATGGTATTTGGAATCAAACTTTTCAAAATTGATGATTTAAAATGCTTAAAGCCCTCTGAATAAGGAATCGATAAGAAAAATCTTGATTCAAGTGGGTTATAATTTGTATTAGGGGAAATGGTTTGATGAATCGTATCATTAAGATTTTTATTATTACTACTTGACTCATTTAATATTTTATCTAAAGTTTGATGAGTTAATTTTTCGATAAATGATTTCGACAATCTATTCTTATTTAATAAACTTGTTAATTTATTTAAACTTTCATGGGCATTTAAATATGTTGACGAAAGAGACCAAGAACGATAAATTAAACATTTAATCATGTTACTTTTGTACCTAGTTTTACAGAAACTACCCGGAGTTGTGTACAACCCCGTGTCATTTTTCTTTTTTTAAATCCCAGTTTCATAGCAATTAGATTTCCAGTTGATCAATAGGTCTAAAAATGGTAGAGTACTCTGCACTTCTTCCTCTACTGTGAATTTGATATTAGAATGGATCGATGCAAAAAACCAGTGTTAATTTAGTCTGAAGATGGCTAGTAATCCTCCGAAATTAATTACAAAAATAAATTTTGAAAAATGGTGTTCAGTTTTTAATAACTTTATTTAATTAATTATTTTTATTAATTATATTTTTTCTATAATTTATTTACGAATTTTCCTAAACTGGCAAAATGTTCGGTCAAATAATGAAATTTCCGCTCCAATAATAATAATAATAATAATAATCATAATAATAATAATAATAATAATAATAATAATAATAATAATAATATTCTTTCAGATGGAAGGGAAGTCTTTACAAACTTCTGTGGGTTGATTTAACAGTCTATATCTGTGCTTACTACACGTTACATATAATTTATCGATATGCACTTATTGATTCTCAAAAAAGGTAAGAATTTAAATATAATATTTTAATTTTAAAGAATATGATAAAAATATTGTAAAACTAATTTTTGTGAAATTTTTAAGTTTTTAAGTAATATTTCTTTAAACATGGCTTTTGAATATATTGTCTTCAACATTTATTTAGTATTATGCCATTAATCATCACTAGAGTGGCCATTATTTGGAGGGTAAAATTAAAATGATATTGTTTTTAAGTCTTACCCTTAAAAACTTCCATTTTGTTTATAAACATTTTTGTAATAATATCATTTTATTAGGGGCCACTCAAGAAACTAAAAGTATACTCTATAGGCAAAACAGAATAATTGTGTACAATTTTAGGTCATAAAAACTTTCGCTTCGGGGCCATTATGAATTGCTTACAATGGTCAGCAAGTGCCTGGAGGATTAACCTCATTGTTCCTCATTTTTAGTCAGATCTACAGTGAAAATCGGTACTAGAGCTACTTCATGTTCACCATGGACATTTTTACAAGCTAGTTTTTTTAGCTATCTATTGAGCTACTTTGAAATCTTCTGATATGAGTTTTTCTTCCACAGACTAAAAATACTTAACCTTTCGGATCTGAAACATGAGCAGACACTCGTGCTGTTTTTTTATCGATGTTTATGAGTTCCATAGTATTTCCATGAGCAATGTCAAAAAGGCCTTCAAAGCAATCTTTGAATGCGAGTTCATTAGGAAATTGAGTTTCAGTTTTCCTCAATGTGTTTTTCCAAACACTGCTATCGATAGGGTAGTTTTTCTAACTATTTGATCGAGTGTTGCTTTAGGTGAATTGAAATGTTAGTTCAATGCCAAAACTTCTCCATCTTCTCAATATTCTTTAAGGATAACTCTCGCTTGTCAACCTTCTGCTCTTCGTGAAAATGATAAAAGTATCCAAGAACTTTACAATTTTATGGTAGTTACACACCCAGCATGTCTCTTTTATATTTATCTTTCAAAAAATACCTTTTACAAATAGATTAGTACAAATTGAAGCCATTTTACTGTGAAGTGAAAATGAAACAACAACACTTATTTGGCTAATATATACACGATAAGATAATTTAGAATTCTAGAACTGAAACTATCTAATGAAAGAATCTTTATTTATAGATTTATTTTGGAAAGGAATCCGATATTGGAAGTAGTAGTGGTTCCAAATCCCGGCATTTTCCCAATCTCGGGATACCGGAATTTGCGCATTTTTTTATATTTGCATTTTTTTCATAATCTAAAATCATTTATCATAAACTAAAACTATTTTTTTCATAAACTAAAATCATTCTTTGAAATGTTAGATTTTAAAATACCACAGTGAAATTTTTGTCTTATTATTGACTTCATTTTAATTCACTTTAATATCGAGTAATATAAATTTTTAAAAAGGCTAAATAAATTCTGAGTCCCGGAATCCCAACCTCATTTTTCAGGATTTAAATCCTGCAGAATCCGGGATCCCGGGAGGGGATACCCTAGGAAGTAGGGCATCGACTTTCTCAACTGCAAACTCTTGGACTATAAAAATATGATGACTGATGAGCAATTCAAAATGAAAACTAAATAACCATAAATAATATTTAATAAAACAACATAGTATTTATTATTTAGAGATTATGAACACAGAAAAAATACTATTTATATCTCAAAAGGGGAGACGGTCATATTCCCGAAACGACAATATCCCGAAAAGTCAAAATCTCCTAAATAGTTGATTCATAATTTTACAAAAATTACAATCATAAAAATACTCTTTTCCTTTAAGGAAACGGCTTTACTTGAAGGGTTTCTGCGCATTCTGAATTTGCTTTTCCGTATATTTTTATATTAAAATAACTAATTCTTTCATTAATAAAAATATGAATCTTGAAAATGAAATTTATTAGTATTACGTAATGTAATACTTATATATTAGTAATAAAATTAAAACTGTATTAAAATACGGAATTGCCTCCCTATCAAGGATTATCTCCGTGCAATAGCACATAATCTATTTCTTTAATAAACTTTCTTCTTGATTGTTCAAAGAACTCACACATTTGACAGAACATTTATTACATTCACAATTTTGATCATCTCTATGATGATCAATGGTATTGATTTCACTATAATCCATCACTCAATGTTTAATACTTCTCATTCAAATATGAACTAACTTGAAGAAAATTATTTTGTTTAAAATATTTAATATAAATTTTATCGGCTAAAGTAAAATTACTTTTTATAATCATTTTTAAACATTAATTTGATTTTAATTATTTAAAAATTTACAAAAATAAAATCAATAAAATTGTTTAAAATTTACAATAATAAAAATAAAATTTGAATATTAAATCTAAATTTGAATAAATTAGTTTCAGATTATAAGAATTAAAATATTGATAATCCATCTGGTTAGGAGAGGCACAATCCCAAATCAACACACAACATTTAAACATGCAAACACTACACAAAAAACATCAACACACCAAATATTCCTCATATCCCTTTCAATTTAAATGGCTTTAGCCATTCTACATTTCTGATCGGAATTTTACCATCTTCTAGCTCCAATTCATAACTTCTTTCATGTCTTCTGCTTTTTACTGTGGCTGGACCCATATATCGCTCTTCTTCCTGTGTAGCATTTTCTTTTTTTATCAACACTTTATCTCCCGTATGAAATATTCGTTTTGTCTCTATCGTATTTTCGCTCTTTTCTTTCTTATCACCACTCTATTTCTTCGTATCTTTCCATCAATGTCTTAGCTTCCTATCAAATATCATTTCTGCTGATGAGATTCCTGTGGTCTTCTAGCTTGAATTGTGCTATTCATCATAAATTCGACTTCTGGCAAAATTTCGGTCCAATCTTTGTGGGCTTGATTTTTTATCCTTATGTTCATAGCATCTCTAATTGTTCTAATTTGTCTTTCAATGTGTCATTGGTATTGTGATGATAAGGACTGGAGTAAATTATTTCTGCTTTAAATCTCTTCCGTGTGTCTTTGAAGAGTGTCGATTCGAATGCCTTACCTCTATTCACATGGATCTCTTTTGGTGATCCAAATTTCCGAATCCATCTGCCCAGTAGTACCTTCCGTACAGTTTTCTCATCTTGAAGAATTACAGCATTCAGACTTATATACCTGCTAAATTGATCGATTATAGCTAATATATATTGATACCCATTAAACGTCCTTTTAAATGGTCCGCAAAAATCCATAGACAGCTTTTGAAATGGTTCATCAGTGAATTGTTTAATGTAACTTTCTTTCGTTTTCGTGATTAAAGTCTTTCACTTTTGCCAGTTTGTGCAACATTTTACAATTTCCTTTATTACCTCTCTCATATTAACCATATCAAAATCATCTTTCAAATAGTTATAAACCTTTTTACTACCAGCATGGCACATAATCTTGTGAGCGTCTTCTACGAATTTTGTCCTTGAAGTTCTCGGTATCCAATATTTGTTATCTATTATTTTCACAATATTGTCTTTCAGTATTCATTTCTTTGTTCTACCCATTATAATATCTTCTCTGTTTTGATTAATTTCGTCAATATCTTTCTGTCACTTGAACTCTTGATTCTTCGTCTAAAGCCAAGTTTCGTGTTTTAATCTTTTCTTTCTTAGCTTCTTTATGCATTTTTTGACACTAACTACATAATTTACCAGAATTTCTCGATATTTCATCTGCATTTGAGTGTTTCCACCTTTACAATATTCCATTATGATATCCAGATTACTAAGAAAATATATCCACGTTTGAAATTGCGGTGTTATTGGGTTTGCGGTGTCAGCATCTTAGTAAAAATCTTTATTGTATAAGAAATGTTTAAAATTTTGTGTAGAATAATAAATTGCCTTGTAACGCAATATCTAAGCTCGTAGTTGTTCATTTTATGTGATCCTTTTAACGTTTCCTTCTGTGATAATACTTCCCCGATTGTATCGAAACTTGCATCCATACCTAGTATAAACTCCTTCTCAAAATCTGGATATGCCAGTATATATCATTTTTTCTTTCAATTTTCGAAAAGCTTTCTCACATTCTTCAGTCCATATCCTTTTCTTGTGTTTATTCTTACCACAAAAAACATCCAATACTTTTGAGTACTTTGCGTAATCTTTTAAAAACTTTCAGTAGTAATTTGTCAGACCCAAGAAAAAAGTATTCAATATTAGATACTTCACTAGATATCAAACTTTTCATTATAATAAATTTTAATTAATGCAAAATAATTGTGAATAAATTTAAATGAAATGGACGAGTTGTCAAACAATTTTATTACACACTTTTATATAAGCTTTGCCTGTCTGTTTGTCTAGTAGAAATTTTGCAATTGATTTTTCAACCACTTCCCAATGCTCAATTAAGCTGAAACTTGACATATCTGTTCATTTCCGATGACAATACACGAATCAAGTAACAGATGTTTTTGGTGCTCGTATTAGTGTTTTTTTCTGAAAAAAAGTTTAATATATGTATATATATTATCTCAAAGACTTTATTGGGAGTTTTTAATGGATGTAATGATTATGTATTTATTTCGTAATCACCAGGGCCCTCTGTTTAACGCGGCTTGCGGAATTTCACACCACGCCACGGAATTTGCTGTTTGCCGCGGAAAACCTTACATTGACAGCAATGTGCTGAATGAATCTTTTTTATTTATAATTATTAATAATAATAGATGTTCAAAATGGAAATTAAAAAATGAAATTTGGAATTGGAATTTTTAATTCCGATTTCAATGAATTATATATATATATATATTTATTTATTTATTTATTTAAAGATTATTATAAATTACTGTTAAAAAGAATTTCTTAAAATTACTTTTGTTATGTTGGGAAAAACTGTAAAAAAGAAAGGAAAAACTTTATAAAGAAAAAAGATGTTTATATATTAAAAAGAAATGCATGTGTTTTAATGTGCTAAAAATTAGAATAAAGTTTGATATCTAATAAAAGATATTGATTTTTTAATTATAATAATAAATATATATGCAAATGTCCTGTATAAAACCATGGAGAAATGTGGGAATAATAATCTCCAAATAATACTTAAAATATACCTCGAAACATCCGAAATATCTCAATCGACTGGAAATCGTAATTAATCTTATTAGAGCCTACAATTTACTGGACTGTTTCACCGTCTATCCGGCATTCTTATCTGAGGATCGATTTGATGAAAATCTCCACTAACTCATATCTTACCACTCGCTCGATTATCTGTTAGTAGTTCCGAAATTATCGGAACTCCATTTGACAGATGATGCCGATTTGAATCAGATGAATTTCGAGGAATTCGGACTAGTGTATGACTGTAGTGGTTTTCTTGGATTGCTTGATTTTGTCTTGTCTTCTGTTGTTGCCACATTGGTGGCATCCCAGGCAATCGCATCTGACAAAGTCAAGGTATGCATTAATTGGGGCGGTGGCTGGCATCATGCCAAACGATTCGAAGCCTCTGGGTTCTGTTACACGAACGATATAGTATACGGGATCATGGTTCTACTCACGCAGTTCCGTCGGATACTCTATATCGATATTGATCTGCATCATGGAGACGGTGATGAGAAAGCATCTCTGTTCTCACCACGAGTGTTCAAGGAGGACGGCACGCTCATCCACTTTAAGAAGCCGAAAGTCCAAGCGTCACTCTAGTGCAACACGATATCGATAAGCGGACAATCGGAGATTAAAAATTTAACGGAAATGCTACCGAGCATCTGACAAGAATTTTGGGATGCGCTCCAATGGGCCCGAAAGCTGATCTCTTTCATTCCAAACAAAAGTAATTTTAAAGTATTTCCAATAGACTAAAGTGAATCGAAATTTTTTAAAAAAGTATTTTAACACTAAAACAAATTTATAATTAATTCAATTAATGAAAACAAAAAAGATTAATGTTAACAAATTAACGAAGGGGAAATTTAAAAAAATAGATCTTTTGACATTTATTTAAAAATTAGATTAATTTTTATAAGGTGTTTTATAGAGTAAAACACTTTGTTTTGTATAAAAAAATTTCTATTTTTAACAATTTTTATAAAAAGTTGTTTTGATTTTTTAAATGACAAAAAGGTAATATTTTTCATTAAAAAATTAATTTGTTTGAATAATGATTTATCAATCATTAAGTTAATATGAAAAAAAAGGTCGCTATTAATATTAATCCAGTACAGTGTGTATCTGAATATTATGAAAGAGACGTTCTGTCTAGAAGGTGGGTTGCTGTGGTGTCGAATGTGTTGCTGTTGACCATATTTGCAAACAGACAATTACAGACCATGTGGTATCTGCAAAGCATAACGCTAAATGTTTTAAGCGGAAATCAAAAAATGACGAAAACGTTGCACCCAAACAACATACTACCATAACAGGAATGCTTGAAAAGGTAACTGAAGCCTCTGTTGTAAAAGAAATGCTTGTACTAAATTTAGTGGAAGCTTTCATGGCGGCTAATATTCCCCTGGAAAATTTTGACAATCCGAAGATTCGTGACTTCTTAAACACGTCAGTTAAAAGAAGTGGTAGTGTGCCCACAACCAATGAGCTATGAGAGTGTTTTGTTCCAAAGTTATATGCGTTGAAGCAAGAAGAAATAAAGCAGTGTCTGAAAGGTCACAGAGTTTATGTGGTTACGGATGAAAGGACAGAATTTGCAGGACGTTACGTTGTTATCATGTTAATGCAGCCACTTGATAATTGGCAGATAACAATGTATGTCAGGCACTGTTAGTCAACAACGATATTCTTGAAAAAGTGAATAATACTACCATGGTCCAGACAGTTATTCGGTCGATAACTGACATAAGGGTAGACTTTAACGATGTATTGGCATTCGTTTCAGACAAAGCAGTGTATATGAAGAAATTTTTCTTCCAAACGCAGTTCACATAACCTACTGGGCACATGTTGTATTTCTTGTCAGTGAGCAGTTTCATGAAGCCCTAACTCCAACAGGTAAACGGTTGGCAACTGGAAAATCTGTTTTTTTCTAGGCCTCCCGACGTTGAGCTCGATATTTGTGTCATTTACGTTAGCAAGAAGCTGTTAAGGTGTCCTTACCTCCGAAACCTGTTTTTAAACGTTGGGATACTTAATTTGAAGCAGCACTGTACCATGGCGAGCATCGGGATTACAATGTTTCTTTCGTACAGCAGGAAATTAAATATTGCAGTACAATCCAGATGAAGAAGTTATCCAGCCTTTAAGAGGAATCTAGAGTGAACATTCTGCATGTAAAATTGGATTTTCTTACGGTTCATTGTGAAAGACTGATTCTTGTCTTGTAATCTCTGCAGCCAAGAGAGGTTAGAGCCGTAAGCATATAAAATGAGATAATAAATCGCCTGTCATGGCTGCGAAACCCAGGTTTGTCAAACGCTACAAACGCCTGTGAGGAAGCGATGATGAATGCTGCTGCAAAGCTGTCCGAGTACATTGAAGGTACTTTTCTGCTATCGACCTTTTCAAAAGCATTCGAATTTTTGAGCACAAACAAAATCTCCTAATCCCATCCGACTTTTTATGCCGTGCCGCGGAAAAGTCAATTTATCGCCGCGGAAAATCATATTTTTGCCGCGAAAAACAGAGGGGCCTGGTAATCACTAACTGCACTATATCAGTGACTTTTGTTTTTTAAAAATCACTTGTTTTGACTATGACGGTTAAACTCTCGAAATTAATAAACTTTAGTTGGCTTCAAATTTTTTTTCAATAATACAAAAGATAACATTTAATATCGAAACCTGCACTACCAAAATTAAAGCAGAAAAAAATATAGATATAAAATTTTCCAACTAAGATTTTTCATATAATGTCTCATATACTCATTAACTTAATAATTTACAAATCCTAAATTATTATTGTCATATAAAGTTTTTGATGAGATCTTTTCATAGTTTTTTCATAGAAATTTTGAAGAAATTGTTCGTTATTGTGAAAAAATGAAAACGACTATTCCTCTGTCATTTCTTCTCGGTTTCTTTGTAGCCGGTGTGGTTGGAAGATGGTGGCAAATGTATATGGGCATTCCTTGGCTGAATCGAGTGACATTTTTGTCAGACGTAATGTATTCATATATATATTTATATATCCATGTTTCATTAAAGATATTTTTTAATAATGTTTTATTATATATTTTTATATAGTAAATAAAATCAGATTTTCTGACTACTTGCCAAACCATACAACTTCAAGAATGAGATTTATAGTGAAACAGCTCATTCATGTTTAGTGCAGTCAAAATCTTAATTTAAATAATTTTGATAATATTGTCAAAAATTACCATTGATGTATTCACATCGTATACCATGAATTATTCGGATTGTCGAAAAATGAAACAGTTTCTACTTTTAAATAGATTCCTGTATCCATTCTTACTTTTTATGTTTTGTTTTACATGGCTTGTAATAATAATTATAATTTATCAGTTGTTAAGTCTATATATCCGATTTATAGAATGTAATGTCAAAGATCATATATGCTTGGAATTACTGTTGAAACTAATTGTAGAGAACTTATATAATTTAACAAAGTCTAATAACAATAATTAATTCCATCCCTTTCAAGTATATATATATATAATATTGAGTCTTGTGAACGCAAGTTTAATATTTTGAAAATATAATTTTATTAAAGCTTTTTTTATATTGGACATGTTTCAATGTTTATATACATCATCATCAGCAACACCCCAGATTTTTTGTGAGGATAAATATATGGATGGTATGATAAAATGCCTTGTTCACAGAGTTTGGAATTTGTCGTCCAGTGTTGAAATTGCAAATCAGGGTTTAAATATTCTTAGAAGGCGCTTGAGGGACAATATGTATACAAACAAGCAAATAGAACACAACATTAGGATAACATTAGACAAATTATGTACAGATGTACGAGTTAAAAAACAATTAAAACAAGAAAATACTGAAGAATACAAACAAATCATTAAAATTCCATATTCTGAAGGATTTAGAGCGTTTAAGAAGAGTATATGTAGAACAATAAGTAGTGCTAAAGTAGTCTCTGTCACATCCAAAGTTCAAAGTTTCCTCTCAAACAAATCGAAAACAGTTTGTGGTTTGCAAGCTAATCTGGTATATAAATTTAATTATCACGGGTGTCAAAACTTGTATATTGGAGAGGGTATATAATGCTGCTCGCCTCCCAGTGGTGTATCCTGGGAACTAGAGAGAGGGGTTCTTCCCCTTTCTAGAAATGGATTGGGGATGTTTTCTTGATCTATACTAAATGAGTAAGCGGATTGACGGTGCTAGCAACTTTGTCTTTTGCTATTCCAAAGCTATGAAAACTGAAACTAGAAATCTGGCAGGACCCGAAGTCATTAAGGATCCCTCGTTAAGGATTCCACTTGCAGTGGACTGAGGATTGGAACATGAACGTAAGAGGCTTAACCGACGAAAAGATAGTGAACATCATGTGTATCTTTGACAAATTTAAAGTTGATATGTGCATCCTGAGTGAGACACACTGGATCGGAAATGATATTGCCTCCATAGGGTAATGGAGAATCCATCATAATGGCAGTACAAGTTGGACACATGTTAGAGTAGTTGCCCTGATCAGTTGATTCGAAGGGAGTGGAAATTGAAGCTGTCAGGGAAAGACTATTTCTGTGCCATATACCCCAAAGGTCGCAATCATTGATAGAGGTATATACACCAACGGATAGTGGATTTTGAAGTGAGGAGAAAGAGGAGTTCTTCGTATCGTTACAAGAACAAGTAGAAAAGGCGACTGTTAGGCTGAGCGCAGAAAATACGAACTGTTAGTTGGAGGCGACTTCAACTGCAGACCTAATCTGATGCATGAGAACAGAGGAAGTATCGGGTGGTACACTAGTTCAACAGCAATATCGGAGAATGGTGATCATCTTATTGATCTCACAGAGGCATGTAATTTGCAAGTAGAGAACACCTTCTACAAGCACAAACTGGTGCAGAGAACTAGTTGGACACATCCAGCAACGAAGCAGCGCTTATTACTGGACCTGTTTTTAACACAAAAGAGCCTCTGCAATAGGATATCAAATGTCAAGAGTGTTATGAAATGCGATTGGAAAACAAAGTGCTCTTCAATCGAACCTAATAACAATATCTTAGTTTAACTTTATAATGATAACAATTAGATCTAATATAATATTATATTAATAGATAACAAATTTCAACGGAAAGATCAAGGAGACAAAAAAAAATATCTGGGATCACAGTAGTGGGAGATATATCAGTAGATAGATATCGATAATAATAAATAGGTTACTTTAATTCCGTCTAGTCACGGATAAAAGTTTCGTCTGATTTTAAATAGCAGTTTCGACTAAATTCGGATAATATTTAATCTTGTTTCGGATAAGATCTTCGTCTATTTGGTTTCAATGTTTTCGCTTAAAAACCGTCGTCAAAATTTATTTTATGTATATTATTTCCTTCATTGATTTTTTAATTCTAATTTGAACTTTTGAAATTTGATCATAATATTTTCAGGTAATTAATAAATAATATAATAAAATAACGTAATATTACTTTGGACTTGCTTAAAAAATAAAAAAACACAAATATAAAAAGGTACAATACAGATTCATAACAAAAATAAATAAGCAGACGCAAATTGATATAGGAAAAGAAACATAACTATTCAAAAGGTCAAATATCGTTTAAATCATTTTTTTATAAAAGGAGATCACAAGATCACAAACATATCATATATATACAACAACAAAAAATAAAATCCAAATAACTAGGGCACTACAAAGAGTTATCCAAACTTTGATTTTGGATCGGATCACGACTTAGTCATATTAAACTTATGGGTTAAAATGATGGCAAGAAAAGACTTAAGCTTGCTAATGATCGAAGGAAGAAGTGCAAAGGAAAGGTTGACAGATTCTCTCAGATGAACAACAAAGATACAATCAGTAGAGACATAGGACATGCTTGTCTAAATGTTGAGAGTTGGGACGACTTAGAAAGAGTAGTTGTTTCTACAGCTAGCAAATACCGAAAGAAGAAAATCCCACTCCATCAAAGGTGGCTTCACAACCACCTAGATGTACTGAAGATGTTGTTACAGGAGAAATGGAAACGAAGGAAGGATTTCATCCAGAATAGATGCAAACAAACGTATGCCAAATGAAAGGTGAGCGACTGAATACATTACGGCAGCTGAGAAGGTGGAAGAGAGAAAGGATTGAGATCATCGGACAGTAGATTGAAGCAGGCCTGAACAGAGAGTGTATATGGAAAACCTCTGAACTATACAACGAACTCAGAACCCTATGCAATAACGAAGCAAAAGAATCAACTCTCTGTACAGTACAGAGTAGTTTGGCAGATGAAGTGTTAGAAGAGCACTTCTCGAATCTATACAAGAAGAGTGAAAGAGACTATGCCGTGATTGCAGATAAGAGACAGATCTTGGATATTGACAACTTACCGGACGTGGAAGAAGTGGGTACCGTTATAAATCAACTCAAGAACGGCACAGCGGCTGGGAACAATGATATTATACAAGTGGGGCGGTCAACAGTTAACTCTCAAGATCCAGCAATGTTTTGAGCAAATTTGGTAGGGAAGAGCCGACTTCCCGGAGGCATGGAAAACAGCGAAAGTGGTAATCCTATACAAAGAGAAAGGTTCAAAGAAGGATTTGAACAATTGCAGAGGAATCTTTCTACTCAATGTAGGAGTTAAGATAATGGCGCAAATCATTTCAAACAGATTAATACCACACATTGAGAGGATACTGGACGACTGCCAATTTGGGTTCAGGGCCAAAAGAGAAACAGCACATGCGGTTGGCATCATCAGAAAGGTACAAGGGACTGCAATATTAACGTGTATGCAATATTTATCGACCTTGAAAAGGCATTCGACAGCGTGCCCTGGAAAGTTCTATGGGACTACCTTCAAGAAATTGGAGTACATGGTCACATATTAAGCATGATAATGGATTTTCATGAAGGATTTACAGGAAGTGTTGGTAAGAGCATTTTCGCAATGGAGAAAGGAGTCCGACAAGGTTGCGTACTCGGTCCCTTACTATTCAAACTAGTATTCGACTGCGCAATCAAAACTGCTATCCAAGAAGTACTAAGTGGAGGTGTAAAGGTCAAATGTAAAGACGGAGAAACACTTACTGTAAACAGGCTGACATATGCTGAAGTCTTGTGTTTACTGGACGAGAATTACGGAAACATAGAGAAAACCATAACGTGTCTAAATACTGTGTTTCTGAGAATGGGGCTGAAGATCAACATTGGGAAGACGAAGATTCTTAATCTCAATTGACCCAGATATGTAACGGCAGGGAACGAACTGAGTGTCGGTGTAGAATGGGTGGCCGAGTTCTGCTACCTTGATTCGATCATAGAGAAGGAAGGATTTTTAGGAGCCGACATCAAAGACAGAATCAAGAAAGGAACGATAAAGCTGAAAACGATCAGACCATCTAAAAATAATGGTTTCAATTCCATGATTATGTTCTGTGAGAAATTGAAACCACTATTTCCAACTTGATTAGGTCAAACAAAAAACGGGTTTATGATAGGTAAAATACCAAATTAGCCAGACCAAGTATAACTACTTAAGGTTTGATGAATTTGGTAAGATTTATTTCGAAATGAATGATTATAAAAAAATGTTACAAACACAAAATTAACAATTAAAACTGTCTTTAATTAAATAAACCTTTGCGATAATAATAAACCAGTCACAGAGTAATGAATAATATTGTCAGCTGATTAGAAGGGGAAATTTGGGCGAATTGAATTCCCATTAGTAAATTTTCACAGTCGTAAATTACCGTTTAGTTGGTGAAATTGACGGCAACATCATATATTCGTTCGTAAGTAATTTCTTTTCATTAATTTCTGATAATTAATAATTTAAATTTCGAATTGAAATTTATATTATTATCATAAATAATATAATTTCTTGACTTCCTTCGCTCTTTCTTATAATTTCTTGACTTTATATAATTTATTGACTTCCTTCTTCTTTTAAATAAAATACCCCAAATAAATACATAAGATAAAATAATAAAAATTCAAAAAAATAAAATAAAATAATCCGCAGAATTTCATCAGAAAAAGATCTAACACTAATGTACAACAGAAAGGCATTTAAAATTTGAAAGTATCACATTAGATAAATCTGAACGTATTTTTATCACAAAAGAAAAGAGAAATATAAATTACATAAGGACAAAAAGTTGCCAGACTCTTACAAAAAAATAAATACCTTTACAAGATATAAAAAAAGAATACGCGTGATTATCAGTAGATATGTACATTAATATGCGACACTATGGTATTTGAAGTAGTGGGTACACTACAGACCAGTATTGAAGAACAACAAGTTTTTCCTCCGAAACAAAAAGAATGTCATCACACGTTGTGTATTCATATGGTATATTACAGCTGTGAAAACTGGAGGACAAACGTAGAGTACGCGAAGAAGCTTAAAACATTTCCCAATTTGTGTACCAGAAGAACGCTGAGAATATCGAAGGCCAAGAGGGTTAGAATGGACGAGTTATTCATTGGACTACCGAATCCAATGGATATACTATCAAGAAGAAGAATTATTCACAATGTAAAGATCGAGATGAATGAATGTCCAGGAGTGGTACAGCAAATCTACGAATGCGAACTTATCGGAGGGAACAAGATAAGTGGATGACGGAAGTAATATTTGGATGAATGTCTGAAGGTGGACATGCACTGATTCTTCGGAAACCAGTATATCATTAATAATTTTTATACAGACATTCAGCAGGAGAGCCTATTAACAACAGAGGCAAGAATTAATTCTTAAGAAAGTCATCAAGCTAAGAAAGTGGAGAAAAGAGGAGATGAGAACACGATGCGATTAATTCTCCCACGACTCAAAGAACACAGCTGCCCGATGGAAGACTGCTATCGTCAATTTGCGGAGATCAAAGAATTTAACAGACATCTCCGGCAGGATCATATCGGAGCAGAATCAATACCGAGAAAACAGAGACAAAAGACCGCCCAGCTACGACAGAAGAAAGGAGTATACAAGTACCTTCACTGCCCAAAAGAATACAAGTGCGCAGGATGACTGATGGTTCCCTTACAGAAGAATCACCGAGAAAAACCATAGCAATCCAACACCCAGAGAGAAGACAACTTGATAAGAGAGGAAGAGGAAGAGCCGACAACAATCCAATCGAACCCTCAGTTTCTGCACGCAACTGTGAGTATGTCGGGGACCCAGAACGAAGAAGACGCTGGAGAAGCACATAGAGACTACCGATTACTTGACATGAAGGCAAAAGGAAAATTTCAGTGTCCATTTCGCGGTTGTTACATGTCCACCGTAGCAGCTAAATGCATTTATGGCCATGGTACTAAGTTCCATGGTTGGTCATTCACCACTGGAAAGCCGACTGCTCAGAGGCGGTAAGCCACTGACCTCGTAGGAGGCCTATCGGGGGGCCTGAAGGACTTTAGTTTGGGTGGACCCTCTAAAGAGCCTTAGGCTCAATACCATTGAAAGAGATGGGAGGCCAACATCGGAGAGACAAATCGACATCTCAAAACCCGGATTAGCGAGCACTCGCAAATGAGTCGATCTAGTAAAGTCCTTGATCATTGGTTATGTTGTAAGGATAGAACCTCATTCATTTCAAAAGATGAGTTTTCTGTTCTACAAAAGGGATTTGATTCACATTACGAACGACAGTTTTGTGAATCTCTACTAATAAGACACTACAACCCATCAATTAACATTCGGAATTGGCCAAGTAAGGTTATTTCAATACTTAAAATTTTTAATTAAAATATTTTTGCCATTATTACCAATAATACTTTAATAAATAATAATATTTAATTTTCACTATACCTTTTAAAATTAATACATCTATTAAAATTGTATTATTAAAAATATTTAATATTTATATACTAAATATCCGAAAATTGCTGATGATGATGTATATAAACATCGAAACTTGTCCAATAATTATATCAAAAAGCTTTAATCAAATTATATTTTCAATATATATATAATGTACTTGAGTTGTACTGCGTCGGATGCACCTCTTGTTAGTATAAAAAAGCATAATTTTGAAATTGAGTTTAAGGAAAATTGGTCGATTAAATGGAATTATGTATATATATATATATATATATATTGAAAATATAATTTGATTAAAGCTTTTTGATATAATTATTGGACAAGTTTCGATGTTTATATACATCATCATCAGCAATTTTCGGATATTTAGTATATGAATATTGAATATTTTTAATAATACAATTTTAATAGGTATATTAATTTTAAAAGGTATAGTGAAAATTAAATATTATTATTTATTAAAGTATTATTGGTAATAATGGCAAAAATATTTTAATTAAAAATTTTAAGTATTGAAATAACCTTACTTTGCCCATTCTGAATGTTAATTGATGGGTTGTAGTGTCTTATTAGTAGAGATTCACAAAACTGTCGTTCGTAATGTGAATCAAAACCCTTTTATAAAACAGAAAACTCATCTTTTGAAATGGATGAGGTTCTATCCTTACAACATAACCAATGAACAAGGACTTTACTCAATCGACTCATTTGCAAGTGCTCGCTAATAACAATATAAAATTAGTAAGCGGTGTTGAACTAAATTGTTGATAATAACACAATCTTGAATTGTGAATGTGGAGTAATCTAAAGTTTAATATAATATATGTTTTTTAATCAACTCGAATATGAAATCGTATTTCGTAATTTTCGATCCTTACAAGGATGAAACCGGTCGTGCCAGACCGACCGCTGCCTCCTTAGGGGTATCGATTACCGAGCGATTCACTCGGATTCGTCGTGTGGACTATTAACAACATCAATATGAGGTTTACAACATTTATTAATACCACAAGCGCATTCACTATTTGATACCTCTATTTTCTGAGTTCAAACTAATTATTTTCAATAAATGAAAATCTGATAATAAAAATTATTAATTATAAAGAATTTAATTGGTTGAAATTAAATCTAAACATTTTTTAAAAAAAGAACATATTAAATTAATATATTAAAATTTTAAATTACATTAAAAAATAAATAANACATTCAAAAATTATTTTAAATCTTTTTACTTTAAAATTAAATTAAATTATTTTTAATTAGTAGGAATCAAAGAAAATACCAATCATCCATCTGTGTAGGAGAGGCACAATCCGAATCAACATACAACATGCACAATATCAACACACAATTCAAAACATTCCTCACATGGACCATCGGGGCACAAACCGATCGTCATCCGAGTCGGGACCGATCGCTAAATGAATAGTGACACCGATCGGTGAACTTTCACGAGCTGGTCAGGAGACCGACATTTGCATGTCCACCGACCGGTGGCCACTGGTCCAACCGGTTCATGAACGCCCCCAAGACGGTCGGACAACTCCTCCCACCAGCAACTTCCACATGATTAGGAGGTCCCGGTTGCCCCAGCTGGATCCGGTACGTGGCACCTCACTAATAAAAATAAATTAATGTTTGCATAAAAATAATAATAACATATGTTTAGTCAGGTCTGAAACTTTTGAACATGCCTGTTTTTAATGTATTATTTATTGAAGGTTTGATTCAAGTTATTCTCATATTCTTAAAGTAAATATAAAGATTGTTACTGCAAAATTTATCAGCTTCCTTGTATAGATACAAATATACATATATATATGTATATATATATATATATATATATATATATATATATGTTTTTTAATTTACTTAATTTGTTTCATTAAATTAAATAAACTATCTATTTTATCAAAAATAAATTTACAGGGAATAATTATCGGAAAAAGTCCTCCGGAGTCGAGAAAGATCAAGAGCACTTTAATGAGATATTTAATTTTGTCGTGGATATTATTAATGAGAAAAATTAGTAAACAAATTGAAAATAGATTTGCCATAAAAGATGAGCATAAAGGAGAAAAGGTCTCCGTTCGCCAAATGTTGCTGAATTTTAATCGGGATAGAAGTACTAATTTATTGCAATTTATTATTTCTGTAATCGACATATTCTAAAATTTACAAATAAAAAATTATATTGTAATAAATATATATAGTCATGAATATATTTTAATAACATCGGATTTTTTCATGTATTTTAATATTTAAATTATTTTCAAAATAACCATTTGACAAAGTTAATTATTTTCTTTTTAATGTGTATGACCTCAGATATTTTTAGATTCTTATTTCTTTGCATCTATAAATTTTACCCTTTTTTCTCTGACAAAAACTATAGAGATTTTTCTGTAGCTCTTTAAGGAACTGACTTGTTAATGAATATAAATTAGAAGGATCTCTGGAAAACTTCAAATATTTTTATGAGGAGGGAAAATTCTCTTTGGATATCTTAGAAAAATACTATACTCAAGGCAACTGTATTGAATTTTATAGTTTCAAAAGTTCAGTTGGCATTTTTCAGCACCTTTTTTTTTCTTAGAATCACAAACAGGTTTTCAATGTCATTCAAGTCTGAATGTTGCCAGGCCAATACGTTTTACCGTATAGTCCAAAAGCCATTATCTAACATAATTATTTGAGCTAAACAACAAAACTTAGATTCTTCAGGGAAAAAGACTTTCATCCACTGCTAAAGAGTACGGTACTTAAGATAAAATTTCGAGGTATCCTTGCGTGAAGCCTATTTTTTCCATCACTCTTCTCTAGATAGTTCGCTTTCTTAATGTTTATTTGATGTATTTTTTGTTGGATTCGGGACAGAGTGAAAGGGATATACAACAAAACACTTAAGAAATTATCAGCACAAGTAGTTGTCTTCGTTAAAATTTATCCAAATTCCTTTGTGTTTTATTTTCTTAAATGTCTTTAAAACATAAGAAACTGATTAATAATGAATACCAAAAATATATATTCCCTCAATGTATATTCATTACTTCAAATATTGTACAAATATTGTTTGCGCCATAGTGAAGTAAAAGATCGAAATTTTTCAAAGATTACATTGTTTAAGATATTTTTGAAAACGTAAATGTATACACTGTTAAAAAAGAAAGAGTTAACAATAATTATTCAAATAATTAAAAGATAGAGGCATTTTATTTTTGATCACATAAAGAAAATAATTTCATTATCAAAGACAATTAATTTCCACAGTATAACCGTCATCGTCAGATTATAAAGAAATTATAAAATTTAAATGTGCTTTAATAAGCAAACAGGGAATAATTTTGTCTTCTAAAATCACTCAGTAAGGTTGTCGAGAGACCCGTTTGCACATTAATCTTGGGATCTCAAGATCTGATATATAGTGCTTCACATGCCACTCTCTGTCAAAACATTTTAAACTGAGCACACAGAATTTTCAAATTATTAAAAAAAATAAACTATAACATTTAAGCATGAAATTACTGCCTTTTATTTCAGTATAAAATGCTAAAACTATTGATTTAAATGCTAATTTAAATGCTAAAACTGTAATAACACGTTTTGGCTCAAGACACATGCCAAGTGTTATAATACTACAGTATATATTTTACAAATTATATATATTTTCCTATTTTGCGTAGCGAACTCTTCATTGATTATAATCGAATTATAAAATATATTCGATTAAATATTTACTAACATCTTCATTTCGAAATATGTTGATATCGAATGAGATGCACTGACATTTTTGAACTGGGATTTGCAAATACAAAGGAATATGACTAATATTGTTGTGAGGAATGTTCTGAATTGTTTCTTCTTTTATATTGTACATGTTGTATGTTCATTCGGATTGTACCTCTCCTACCCAGATGGATGATTGGTATTTTCTTTGATTCCTACTAATAAAAAATAATTTAATTTAATTTTAAAGTAAAAATATTTTTGAAATGTAATTTCAAATTTTAATTTAATTGTAAAAATGTATAGATCTAATTTTAACAAATAAGATTTTGATAAGTAATTAATATTAAAATAATTTTCCATTTGTTTTCAAAAGAACTAGGATGTCAGATAAAGAAAGGAAAATGTCGAAAGTAGTTTGAATAATTGTTGTAATGACAGTTATATTTGTGATATTAATAAATGTTCGAAAAATCACATTGATGTTGTTTATAACTTTAAATCATTTACCGTATTTGTTTTATAATAATAGTTTAATATTGAAAGAAACACAATAGTAAAAAGTCAAGAATAGAGATATATTGTTTTAATCAGTGATTCGTCATTGCAGTTGTTGTTTTAAAAATAAATTTCGCTGCAACCGCCTTGCGTTTCGCTTTCTTACAAAGAACAAAATTAAATCGCGAGTAGTTCAGTAAAAAAAGAAAAAAATAACTTTTGTAAATTTTTGATTGTTTGAGAAAGGCGAATCATGTTCGACCAATGTTTCGAAATAACAGTTAGAAATTTTACGGAGCTCACAAAATTATTGAATATTTATATTTTAAATCTATTAAGGTACTTTCAAAAATATTTCATACATTAAAATATAGCGGAAGAAATTCTAGAGTAAAAAAGTATATTTTATAAATTAAAATATCGGAAAAGTTTAGGGTTAAAAATATTTTATAAAGTCTCAACTAGTTAAGTCGCCACACTTGGTTCCAGAAAAAAATGGCGGTTTAACGAAACAAATCTTTTCAATTAAAACAAATTTAAAACAATTTTTTACAATTAATTTAAGAAATCGTAATTTTTTAATTTCATTACGAATTAATTCTCTTGATAAACATGAACTGTATCTATTTTCTCAATATTTTAAATTCATATGATTAAAATTTTATTCATATTTTAAGGCATCACTAATTCCTTTTACAACATTAATATCCCAATCTAACTTCCTTTTTCTCCACATTTTTTTCTCAAAGGGGATCTTACAAAATCTCATCTTAAACTCACTTTGGTGGTTAAAAGAGGGATCAATATATTTTTGTTCTTATTTTGTATTGGCGGTTGGCGGACTTCGAGGGAATGGCGGTTCAAAGGGGTTTTCAATGGTATTTAAAACGGTTCCAGGAATTTCTATGCTATTAGCGAGAGTGGTTTAACGAGGGGCGTTTTAACGAGGTGAGACAGTATTAAAACCCAAATAAAAATTTTATTATGTAAAAATATATATTATAAAAGCCCAAGTCACTCACTGCCTGCTTCACTAACGCACTTACGTAATAATTGTTGACGTAATAATAGTATTATTTGTTGAAAAATAAATGTGAAAAAATATC
>MQRK01231410.1:0-39170 GCA_001938485.1 Girardia tigrina
GTTTGAAAAGTTTACTTCACGTACAATGTGCATTTGAAATTATATTTACACAGTACAAATCGAATATAGTACGCGCGCGTTCTATTCGAATAAAATACGCATGCGTGTTCTATTCGAATTAAATGCGCGCGTACTATATTCGGGAGAAGACTGTAGTGTGACTAACTTACTGCTCGGTATCGATGCTTAATTCGACCGAGTTGCAACGGAATTTTTGAGCGCAGTCACTGAACATTAAAAGGAATGGTAGTTCTGAGTAACAGGAAAGTGGGTGAAATAGTTGTCTAGTATAATGTGACAACAAACGCAGACTATGTCAACCCGCATCAACAGTATTCGCTCCTGCTGCCTAAAGACTTCGCGTCGACACAGCCGGAATTGCAGAACGGGATGTTAAACCAGGAACCGACACTCTGGAAGGACATAATGATCGGGATGAAGTTTTTGTCAATCCAGCTTCCCAAACACTTGTATTTCACAGTGGATGCGTGCGAAATTAATCGTGGTGCCATCATCTCATCAAGTGGAAGTAAATTACAAGCTTTATTACATTAGTCACATGCCACGCTCCTCAACAACGACCTCGATCCTGCAGCCTTAGGAAAAAAATGAGATTACAAATGCATCACGAGCGGTTACAATCGATGGAAAAGAACCCAACGAAGCACAAGAACAACAAAATGTACCTTCAGAAGGGCAACCTCATCGATCGATTCAACGAATATGTGTGCGACCACGTCGCCAATGTTTAGAAGGTGTGTATTTGTATTCACTGAGGGCAAAGGGGGAATATGAATTGTGTGATGAATGAAAACAGTATTTGTTTTAATAATTGGAAATTATGCGCGAAATTTGAGTAGAGCTCAAGAACTCTGGAGTTAAATAACTTTCTCTTTTATTAACAAACTTTGTCAATTGATTTTGAATAATTTGTACATTATAATTTTTATAGAAATATTTTTTTGATATTCTAGTTTCAATATTGTGCTTAAAAAACCGGGAAATGGTAATTCTGAAGTATTATTCTAAATCGCTTTCAACAAGATTAATTGACAACATATTTAACAGAGGTAAATGATTTCAAATGTTCCTTTTGATATGACAAACCTACAGAGTTTCCTTCAATCCGATTTTTTAATATTATTTTTTGAAAAAGAGTTCGTTAGGTTCGATTCCGATTGTAAATTCCATTGTTTATTAATCGACACATAATTGAAAAGAAAAATAATAAAAATATAATATAAAATAAACGAAATGAAGAGCGAAACGTTTCTTTGATTAATAAATACAATTTCTGAGGTCGAATATTTATTCATTTGAAAGAAAATCTTTTTCAGAAAATAAAAATAATTACTTAAAACTGTAATTAAGATTAAATAAAAAATTAATTACAAAAATTGATTTATTTATTTTTAATGATTTAAAATTAATTACTTGAAATATGTAATATATAGAGGATAATTTTTTTAATATTTAAGACATAATAAATAAAAAAAATAAATTTTCGGCAAAAGAGAAAGACAAAATAGGATTTTTAATCTGTTGTATGATAATTTTATTATATATTATTTACAGTTCTTTATGACAAAACATACAAACGTCAATAAAAATCTTTTATCGCTAAAATTTAAAATTTGCTAAAGCGTAAGAAACAAAACTATTTTTCAGAACCTTTCAAATGTGTCAATGTTGAACGGTGCTTGGTCGTTTAATAAAGGGTGTTTCACTTCATGTCGTTTCATCAAATGGTGTTCTGTCTTTCAAGCACATTCAAATATAAAATTTAAAATTTGTATATAATCTAATTTAATAAATTAGAATTAATTATTTTCACAGCTTGATTTATCAAACATTGTTGCATGTAGTCTTAGACTATATCAAGAGATTTGTAATAAGCTCATACCACATTTTCTCCCACCACTACTAAGTAGAATTAATTTCAATATTTCTCTTAGATACAAAGAAATTGTGGTACGTTATCGACTTTCAGATGATGATAAACATATCATCTATTCCCCAAAAAGTACAGAACAAGATTTTATTTTCATCTTTGTCAATTACTTGAAAGCACGAGTATCATAAAGGCAGTAGAATGATGTCATATCTTCAGGTTTTAGCCAAAATTCTTTTTTCTGACGTTTTAGATACATCTGATAATTATTTATTAAGTACAGAGAAGTGCAAAATTTGGTCAATTATATAATTTACAAAAAAGACTTCTAAATTTTATGAAATATAGAATTTAAATTTTAAATCTAAGTGTGATTGCAGTGACCGAAAATTCCCCCCAATTCGAAATCGGAATAAATTTAGTGATTTTAGTTCCGATATTTTATGAATTATCAATAAAAAGAATGGAAGAAGCTAATCTTTTTTAAATAGTGGACGATTTGAGTTCGCATGATTCTTAATTAAAAAAAAATCAAAAACATTACAAAAAATATTATGTAAATAAGGTGTGATTTTTAAAAATTAAAGTTAAAAATTTATTTGGCGTTGTAACTCAGAGAAAACAAATTGTAAATTTTTATTAATCGAGTTTGTTTAAATATACTTAATTAAATGGAAAACTTGCGTATTTTTTGATTCGTTATAGTTTTATTTTCAATCTTTTCGTAAGAAAACCGATATGTCAGATAAATATGCTTCGTTTATCGGTAAATGGGTGAACGTGAAATGCCCTAACCCCTAACCGTTCGTTTGTACTGGCACAATTGAGACAGTCCATGAAAATTGGATTTTATTATCGAATGCAGAAAACAGTGATTGTAAAATCACATCGAAACACAAGGGAATCGACAAATCAATAATTAATTCCGAATCGATCGACTCGAAACCGACAGTGGTAAATGTGTTTGCATCGGAGACACAGCCGCCAGTGATCAGGCGAGGTGTTTCGAATTCGGCTGTCGACAGAAACAATCGGAGAAATTTGATCGAATTCAATCTGTTGCCGCGCGCGGTGGATAATTACAATTCGAGGGAATGTCGATGCTCGATGTTCAGAAACCAACTTTCTGACAAGACCCTCACAACTCCCTGTGGTATTAATGCAGGTGGAGTCTCATGCACCTCCCCACACACCACACCATATTAGTGATGAAACAATATATTGTAATTATACTGTACGGTCTTTTTTTACACAGTTTTGAAAGTATTTTATTTTGTATTTCATCCAAACCTCTTCATTCCTATTCTTCTTTTTCTTCGGCAATAAACAAACCAGACTTTTTTCAACAGTTTTTTTATCGCTTTTATGACAATTTGGTTCCAAATTTCTGAACACCATAGACTACATTCCATAATTTCTTTTATCTTTTATATTGTGTCAAATTATCCTCCTAATTAAAATAGATCTTTTAAAGTACATCGGCTTATAAGTGCTCATTTAGAACTCTTTTACCCGGTTCTAATTGAGAAAAAATATATGATTCAATTATGCCTGATTTGTGTGATCGAATTTGTTCTGAATCAATGTGGAGGTATAGTTTCCGTTCCAGTTATATTATATTAATTCTAATTTTCAAAAAATACTTTATCCTGATTTTCCTAATAAAAATTATATTTATTAAAATATAAAATACGAAAACTTATTTTACTGTGTATAAATCCCGATTTGAGAAAATCAACTTGAGGTACAGTTGGGATATTAAAGTATCTTTAATTTAAATGTTCCCTTTTTAAAACACAAATCTTAAATCTTTATCTTTAATCGTAAATCTCTATTCTTTATTCTTTAATCAATAATTCTTAATCTTTGATCTGACTCCAATTAATCAGAAGGGACTTTCAACATAAATATATGAATAATGAACACAAATTCTTTTATGAAACTTTATTTCAAATAACAAAAATTAACAAGTCAAATTAATAATAATAATTCAATTCTTGATGACAGAACAAAATCACAAAACAATATTTCGTACGAGTTAATAGATTACAGTAAAAACTGTGAATCTCCCAAAACGAACGATATTGTACTTTTTAAATTAAACAAAGACTAAAATATTTATAATTTTTGATGAAGTAAAACAAACATTCATAATTTTTAATTCCAAATTTTATTAAACTAAATATTATTTTGTTTGAAATTAATAATTTTACTGAAAGAATTATTTTAAATTTTGACTTATATAAAATTTTATCAAGAAGTGTTCATATGCATTTTCCAAAACCCTAACAGTACTGGCAATAGGATTGAGCTGTTACAGTCAGCATCTCTTTAATGTGTCGGGACTCGGAGTCTGGAAAGATCGGAGGGTTATACCCGAAAACAGCGAATTACATAACAGTGAAGTCTCAAAACACTGATTCCCAAAACAGTGAATTATCAAAACAGCAAATATTGCAAAGCAGCAAATTCCGCAAAACAGCGAAAGAAATTTTCCATATTAAAATGATATTTTTGTCATTTAAATTGGAGAATTTATATATTAATAAGATATTTTTTTATTTTAAAAAGAAATGTTTGTCATTTAAATTTAATTAAATTTAATCACATTGGATTTCGAGAGACGTTTAATAGTTGCGTTACAACAGGAGTTTCGGCAAAGTCGCCTACGCGGTTGTTATTTTCATTTCTGTCAAGCAGTGTTTAGGTAAGTTCAGAGATTAAGCTTTAGTGTCGATTATGGTAAGAATCAAGAACTTAGAACAAAAATAGGTATGCTTATGGCTTTGGTGTTTGTTTGTGAACAAATTGTTCAACAAACTTTTGACAATATGAGGAACGATACTCCGGTACTTATTAGACATTTATACCAGTACTTCCACTAGCAATGGTTTCAAAATATTAAAATAGAAATGCGGAATATGTATGGCATTAGCCGGTTTACTAACAATGATGTTGAAGGGTAGAACAAGCGCTAAATAATTTAGTTGTTAAGCACCACCCGAATATTTATGATTTAATATCATGCATAAAAAAAGAACAAGGATTTACAAAAACATTGATGACACAAATTAAAGCTGGGCAAGTTATTAACAAAACAAATAAAAATTATAATTTAATAAGTCAACGTATTTCAAACTTCCAACTGCGTTTTGATAATCGTGAAATCGGTGTCATAGAGTTTAATGGAGGTTAATTTAAATTTGCATCTCGCCAGAATAATTAATTATTTTTTTTAATTTAAAAGGTAAAACATTAAAAATAAATAAATATGCTTATTAAATATTTTAAAATTAAAAATGATATAATAAAACAACTGTTAAAAAAATCAAATACGTATTTAAAAATAAAATGTTTTTAATGTGTTTTTTTAAATATTTTAAAAATAAAAAATGATATAATAAAAGAAAATCATAAAAAAATTAAATATCTATTTAAAAATAAAAAATATCTTTTTAATGTATCTATTAAATATCTTAAAATTAAAAAATGATAAGAAAACCATTAAATATTAAATATTTGTTTATAAATAAAAATATTTTTACAGTTATAACAATTTATACATTTTAGTAGAAGTTATGAAACAATTATAAATAAATTTTTTAGTTTTAATGTGAAAATTATTTAATAAATTTGGAAGATTTTAAAAATATAAATCGAAAAGAATTTAATAGATTAATTTGTGGAGAGATCATTAAATTAACAGAAAAATTTGTTTAAAAATGTGGATTGTTGTTATATTAATAAATTTCGGTGTTAAAAATGAATTCCGATATTGATGTTGCAACCACTTCTCACAGAGTTTACTCGAAGAATTTCTTTCAGTTTAAGCGTACCAATTGCATTTAGACAGTGTATTTAAAGTTGGAATTTCCTTAAAATAAAATTATATATCTAATTGACTTTTTTTCTATTTTGAAAGTAAATCACTGTTTTGGGATTCGCTGTTATGTAATTCACTGTTTTGTAATTCGCTGTTATGGGGATATGTTGATCGGTGTAGCGGTTCAACGGCGGCTGTGCACTGCTCGGGTCTAGTGACAACCTTTCGACACGTCGTCGTATGACGGTCCCGAAACCGAGTGGTCTGTTTTCATGGGCACTACATAACTTAAAATATAAGCACGGTGTGATGTATTTGTTTAAATCCACTGAATATAGTTTTAGTATTTTTCTAATATAACTTATGCGTTATCTGCCTCTTGTTTCTTACATACCGGAAAATAAAATTATACATTAATTTACAATTGCAAAAATGGTTACTAAATAATAAGTTAAGATGAAGTTTTTTGTTTTATACTTAACAACAAAAATAATTCAATTATGATTAAAATTGTATATAAATCAGCGGGATGATAAGTTTGAAATGAAAACAAACTATTTTTTACAAAATATACATAAATTGTTTTCATATTTGTCTCTTTTTTCAATATAAAACATATCTTATTTCATTATAAATTTTAGCTTTGAAAAAGAAATTGTCCGTTTATTTTTTGAATGGAATTTTGTCCCTAGAAATGGGAACCAACTGTAGATCCAACTAAAAGGTTAATGAAAAGTAAGTAATGACTGCTTTTTCTGTTTTTAATTTTAATAATTTTTATCTAAATGATATATAAATCTTTTTCACACTAAAAATTTTAATGAATAATTCCTAATTATCTCATATTTATAATAACAAAATGCTTTATAAAAATGCTTTATAAATAAATGCTTTATTATAAATGCTTTATAAAAAAATTTTATATTTGTTATAGCTTTACGAATTTTGTATATTTAATTGAACTAAATATATTATTCGATTCCTACCAATTATCGTTTAATTTTTAAAGTTTTTACTTTATATTTTTTCATGAACATTTTTTGCAAAAAAATATTGATTTTCAAAACTTGGTGTAGTCGAATATTTTATATAATTTTCTCATTGGAAGAACAATTTTGTGGTTGTTTCAGGTGCGGAAATAGTGAATATCGAGATATTCGAATCTTCAATTGGCGCAAACTATTTGATCTAAAATCTTTGAAACATACTTTGGCGAGTGCAATTTGCACCACCAACTTCCGTCGTTGGAACGAGAAGAAAAAAGAAATAGATTGAACATAAAATATATTGACACATTACACGAAAACACGACCCGAATCGGTAGGATAGAGACGTCTATCGGCATAATCATTGAGATGGATTCTCGCGTATCGTCTGGACATATTTGAGTTGATGATTGAGAGTTTGTTGATGTCACTGACTGTAATTCTGGTTTGTGCCATGGTTGATTCCGTATTTTATTCTGTTCGCCAATTCGCTTCTGTTAAACAAAAAAATTATTTTTGTTTATTCCTTTAATTTGTTGAATTTTTATTTAAATTGATTTTTGAAATTTGGTTTTGAGTTTTTTTGAACACCACACATACCAAACACTAAAATTAATTGGTCGGTAATTTTGCAACCTCGACCGGCTCGATCGGACAACCCATTCGAATTGGACCTCAAATTTCGACTCCAAATATATCAAAATTTTAAAATTGCGATCAAATCAGAGTCGAAAATAGAAAGCGACATTTATTCCAACAAATTATGGAACTATTATCTGCAAAAAAAACGACAAAATTCAGTTCAGGAAAAAGTCTAGTCGATATTAATTATCTGTAAAGTTTTCACCGTAGAATCAATGAAAATTTAAGCGTGGTTTTTAATTTTTATTTCTAAATTTTCTTTTTAACCATATTTTTATACCCGCTTTTTTCGTCTGTTTGGGTGGAATTTCACTATCGATTTTAAGGTATCTTGTCTGTCGAACACAGCTTAGAACTACATGACACTACAATATTTTAGCAAATATGTACATTTGAGCCGAGTTTTGAGATCAGTCTTGATTAATATTGATTTTTTTTACAAACCAACGAAACTACTTTTTATTTGTTAATAGTAAATTTTGTTTAATAAATTTGATATTACTTAATTATAATTTAGAGATTTTTTACATTTAGTAGTTTCAAAAAACTTATTATTGTACATTATAATTTTAATCAATTTCATTCAACCAAAAGTGTTAATTTGTTCTTATTTGAAAATAAATCCCAACACCTCAATGAACTTTATACCCTTTGCTGTGACAATTAGATCATTTTTGTAAAAAAAACATTCATCTTTATGTATTAATGTATATGTTTATTAAACAAGGACTTTCAAAAATATTTTTTTTAGATATAACGTTGCAAATTCAATTTTAAATATTTTAAAAAAGTTTTTATATTAATAATTCTGATTAGTTTTATTGTTTAAAGATGTTTTCCTAAAACTATTAAATACCTATTAAATTAATCTCTTTTGTATGGAAGATTTTGTTATATATTTTACTTTGAAGTCAAATAATTTAGTATACATTTTGAAGGGTTTAAGAATAGCTGTGCAACTTAGGATTTTATTTTAACTATAAACTATAATATTTTGAAACAAAATAATGGTACCCCTGAATATTTTCATAAATGATTTTATGTATTAATCATTATTCAATAATTTAAGTAATATAATTTTTGATTTATTTTGATAAATCAGTTGATTCATTAAACTAAAAAGGAATTTTAATATATTTAAATATCAAATTTTATTAAAAAAAGTTTTATTTTCTAAAATTCGTTTCAATAACCTTAATAAGATAAATTTTAAAAAGTTTTATACTTTTTCAAAATGAGTTATAAAATTAGCGATTTCGAAAAACTTGAAAAGCTAGGAGAAGGTAAGCTCCTTATAACAGAGTTTTGTGAAATCATACTTTAAAGGAACTTATGGTATCGTATTTAAGTGCCGACACAAGAAGACTAATGAAATTGTGGCCATCAAAAAAATTAAAACGTGCGATGAAGCTGATGGACTATCATCATCAAGTTTACGAGAGATATCAATATTGCAAGAACTGAAACATCCAAATATTATCAGGTAGAAAATAATTATTTATCTAGTTTTTTAAATGTCTTTCCCTTTTAGTTTAAATCAAATAATGTTAGAAAATAGAAAATTATACCTCGTCTTTGAATTTGTCCCCAAAGATTTACAAAAATATTTGAGCACGATGACAACTTTGATGGATGAATTATTATTGAAACGTTATACATATCAAATATTACAGGGATTATTGTTTTGCCACACGAAACGCATCATACACCGAGATTTGAAACCTCAAAATCTTTTAATCGATCCTGAAAATCAAATTATCAAAATAGCCGATTTTGGTTTGGCACGGACATTTGGTGCTCCAGTGAAACCTTTTACTCATGAGGTGATATTTTATGTACCGTATTAGTTAATTAAATGTTTTAGGTGGTTACATTGTGGTATCGCGCGCCAGAAATTTTACTGAACACCGTTCGATACTCATGTCCAATTGATATATGGTCGGTTGCATGTATAATATATGAGATGGCAACCACAAAAGTTCTTTTCATGGGAGACTCAGAGATTAATCAATTGTTCACAATATTCAAGTTACTGGGTACTCCAGATGAGAAAACGTTTCCGGGCTTGCACCAAACTATCCGATGGCAAGCATTATTCCCAATTTGGAAATATCAATTAGACAGTCATTTGAGACCGGTATTGAGCGAGTTGTGTTTCGATTTGGTGAATGTAAGGGAATAATTTCGTTGATATTAAATATTTTTATATTCGGAAATGCTGACGGAAATTCGTGGGGCAAAATTGATATTATTTTACCGTTTCAGAAAATGTTGTTCTATTATCCAGCTGCACGACTTAACGCTCGAGAGGCTTTAAACCATCCGTTTTTTGATGATTTGGATAAGACTACATTACCGGCTGTCGATGAAGAAAAAAATTTGTTTCCAGAGAGCATATATCAATTATACGAAAATAAATTGGGTAAAATGTGATCACCTATCCCTGACCACCTAAACATGAGTCAAATAATTTCAATTTTTTTGAAAAAAATATATCTGTTTTTAAAGGCAAAAAATGTTTGGATTTTAGTATTTTTATTTTTTATTTTGCGTTTTTAAAATTTTGTTCTTATTAATGTTTCAAATGTTTTTGTTTGGCATCGAAATGTATTATTTTAATTTGAGAAAAATATGTTTCTTGAACGATAATGACTTATTATAAATCTTAGGTTCGGATCTCCATTAGCAGATCGTGCCTAATAAGTATATTTCCATATAAATTTTTATGAAGTTCGGCAATAACTTCATAATCATTTGCTCACCGAATATAGTCTTGGTCTTTAAAACTATAACATCTGGTACACAATTCTGTTATTCGGGTACCAGATCGGACACGGGTGTTGATAAGAATCTTACCGTCATAGTCCATAAGGGTAACTGATGCCGCATGAAACTTGTTGTTGATGTCCTTTGCGAATTCTATATCTAAAAAGCAAATAAGTGTTCTTATATCCTGACATCTGTTTACGCAAGAATGACGCTCTTTGTGCTACCAGTTTCTCATTGATTTGGATCCGACTGCAACCTTCTTTTCTTCCATCGATGTTATTTTATTATTTTCAATTATTTCAAATACTGATTTAACTAGTTCCAAATCAGGTCTTTTGCTATAATCAAATGCTGATTCACCCATATAATTTTGAAGTGATAGATTAAAATAAAGGATCAGAGGTGCTATAACTGTATGGAAAGGTGCTTTTGTCTTATTGAATTCATAAGGCTGTCCTTCACCTCTATCCTGTGAATCTATAGATTAACAGGGTATTCACACAATACTTATGTAAGTAATTCCTAGGTTTTATGGAATTTATGTCGACCTATAATTATTTGTAATGGTGTATGATTTGTAGAATCCTTTCATGTAAAAAATGGATATTTTATATTTGCTTGTCTAAAGAATCTTTTATCCTAAGTAATTACTTTCGAAAAATGAAATCAAATTTCTTTTTGAGATAAGGCCAATACATTTGCATGGTTAAATTTTGATTGTTTAAAGTTGACCGACTTTGATCGTTATATTTGTAGATTAATTGTTATGTTCTCCTCATAATCTTTAGATTCATATTTTTAATTTTTATAAACTGGGTATTCTTGGTCCTGTTAGATATTGGAGGATTTACTTCGATCACCTCTTCAGGTTGTGTATGTGATCTAAGATTATATCCTTTTATAGGCTCATTTTCTGCCTTTTTACATGTATAACTATAGGATCTACATTTTTAATTTTTATTATATATAAATTCGTAGGTGTCACTCTGACAACCTCAAATGAACCTTTATATGGCCTTGACAACTTCAGAGTTAACTCTTTCCTTAGTTCAGGAGCAAATATTCTCACCTTGTCTCCGACTTTGTAAGACTGTGACTTTGTCTTTTTGTTATATTATTTTTTATATTTTTCTTGATTTTTTTACTTTATTTGTAGGCCCACTTGTTTGTAAACAATACTTTATTTTTCTAACATCAAAGTTACAAAATCTGGAACTTCCATCAATTGAGATGATAGTGGGTAGAAATCAAAATCAAAAGACATCATAATATCACTTAAATATTAAAGATTACCTGATTTGTAACCTGTTACTTTAGATTTAGTATTATTTATTACAAATAGTACATAAGTAAAAAATATATCTCAGTCACATTGTTCTCAATTAGTCAAACATTCAAATCTGTTTAGAAAAGTTCCATTCATATGCTCCATTTGTTCCAGGATGATATCCTGTAGTATTGAGCTTTAATATTCCAAAAATGTGAAATATTTGAGTCAGTATACAACTCATAAAATTTTTATCTCTATCAGCTAGAATCTTTTTTGGCGGTCCACATTTAAATAGGATACTTTCAACAAATATTGGTGCCAACATTTCAACTTTTTGATCTTGCATTGCAAACGCTTCGGTAGATTTCGAAAAATGAGCTACAAAAAACTAAAATATATTTATTGCAATTTACTGTTTCTGTAATGTTTCGACAATATCCATTGCACAAATTTTGAATGGGGCTGCTTGCACTAGCATTGACTTTAAAGGAACCTTTATTCGAATTCCTGTATGTTTCCTTGTTGAACAAATTACACATGATTGAATCCATGATTCCATGTCGTGTCTCATACCTTCCCAGTAGTATTTTTCTCTGATTCTGTTAATTGTTTTTCGCAGTGAGAAATGTCCTCCTAAAAGTCCATCATGATATTGTATCATAATATTTTCCTTTTGCGACTCTAGGTTAACGATCAATTATTTATCACCATCAAAATATTTTAGTGTATTGTCCACAATTTTATACTGTTTTATTTGGTTCTCCACTAATTTCTTTTAACTCTTTCAGTTTAATATCACTTTCTTGCACTGTTGTAGATTTGTGTTTATATTTACGTTCAAAACAGTTGTCTCAAGCATTTGAATTATGCCATCTTTTAATTTTATTATTTCGCTTTCTAGCAAGGCAACGGGGATTCTTGACAATATGTCTAAATTTGCATTTGCCTTCTGACTTCGATATTTTATCTTCATATTCCTGTCCTCTAATCACATTGCCTTTTCGATTTATGGACTTAAAGCATTTTTATTCTTCATTAGACTTTCGAGAGGTGTGTGATCGGTTTTTAAAATGATTTCTTCTCTATATAAATATAGTCTAACATTTTTCACTCAGAACACAATCGCAAAACACAATCCTTTCAGATCTCGACAGGCATATGCTCAACATAATATGCTCAACATTTTCCTGATTTAAGACAGTGCTTAAAGTTCACCCCTTGCACCTGTCATTAAAAGAAAAGGTTTTTTGAAATCAGGATAACGTTAAATTGGTGCAGTTTCATCTCAATAAAAATGAAAGGGAAGGTTCAGAGAGAGAACACCAAAAGTAATATCAACTATGCATAAAATAAACGCATTCAAATACTGAAGTATTGATTTTTGAAGCAGATCGCCTTAATTTAAGCCAATGGTCAACAACCATAAGTGAACGAGAACCGGCCCTCGTCAGAACGTGAATTTGGTGATTGCTTAGAGATGTGACAAGAATTCCTGCTATTAGTGGGTCAATTTGAAAATTAAAGCAAGGAATTCGAGTTGCCATCATTCATCCCATTGTTAACAAGAAGGGCGTTTCAAGATGAATTGCCGAAAAATTAAATGTTCACCAGTCTAAAATATGTCACATGTTTTAGACGTCTAATTTGAAGTGTTTCAAATGTGAGAAAGCTACACTATATACTTTTAAGCAAATGTCCACTTATTTTTGTAGAAATCTAGCTGAAATCCTCGAAAGGATCATTATTACTCTAAAAATAAAGGTACTGTTCCAGGTGATGTATAATGCAAAGCAAAATTCAAATATTCAGTTTTGTTATTGGTGTTGTTTTGTATCAGTTCTCAGGGTGTAAATCATTTTTCCTATAACACCCAAATAGTTTGGGTGGCAGCATTTATCAGGATGAATGTATTAACGGTTGTCCTATGTGAAAATAAATCAGGCGTTGTCTTGTTATGGGTATGGCATACCCACACATGTAATAATTCTATTTAATTTGTTTGATACGTACTTTATTTATCACAGAAGTGATTTAGTAAGGTAAAAATATTTCTACAATGAATAATTTAGTGTATATCCAATTTTTAACATCAAATTGTTTTAATAAAAATAAGTATTGCTGCGGTTTTGAAGTTTTTCGATACATTTTAAGTAAGTGTTTGTTAACAACAGTCCTTGAAATACACTTTTTAACTCTAAATGACGTTTGTCAAAAGTCAATTTCTTTTTTTATCAAAGCGCGCATTTATTTCGACAAGGGAACATTACTAAAAAATGGCAATAAGGTACGAGAAATTAATTTTTTTTCAAGCTCAATGTTTGGTACAAATTTCAAATATGTGTTAAAGATAAACAATTAAGTATTGAGTAGTGTAAAAACATTTTCAGTTCTTGAATTAAAGACAAATGCTACCCACCTAGGTGAAGTTGTCGCCAGGCACTACACATTTTTCAGTGCTTTGTTATTTTAATCTAATTTCAGTTCTAAATTGCGTCCTATTTACAATTAGCGTATCATGAACTTTGTTTTCTTTACTACATTACTATATAATTGGCATTTGCTTTATTTCAGAAATGAGCTCTCGTCCAAAGAGAGTCTGCAAACATGCTACAAATGTGGCCATTTGTTTTGAGTTAGATGATAGTGGTTATATTTAGGATGATGCTTTTGAAAACGATGAAGCATTGAAATCAGTTTTAATTCTTTTTTGATTTCATAACTGTCAACCATATTTAAACAGGCAAGGTTGAGTAGTTCTTTTTTAGACAATTTTTCTTTTGTTAGTATATTCACAAGTTCATCTGCTTTTTTGTATGTTTCTTCTGGGTTAGAGGATCCCCACCGTAAGTTTTCCAACTCCTTCATTATATCAGAATGGATTTTTCTTTATTAAATGCAGCCTTCAATTTTTCTTTGTGATTTTTACTGTTCATCTCTGAATATTGTTTTATTGCCGACGGTGTCACAAACACACCATCACTATTTTCCTCTCTTCTACTATACTCATAATGTTGGAATAGCGTTCGAAATTATTAATGAAATCTTCTCAATCCGATTCTGATCTATTGAATTTTTCACATCCCATAATGTTCGTTGTCACATGAGCCGTGGTCGCCATATTAACAATATCACAATTTGAATGCAAACATTTATTGACAACATAAACAGATTCTTCACAACAATTTTCAGAGAGCATCTTTCTTTGATTGATATAGTTTTTGTTTATGTATTCAAATCTAGAAAAACAATGAATGAGAAATTTTTTAATATTAATTTTTAATTTCTTAAATTTTATTGGATAAAAAGACATTACGTAATTTTTAAAATGAACATTAATTTTTAAAATATATTAAATTTAATAAGTTAAAATCGTTTACTAAAAATAATATTAAAATTCATAATTATAAATCTTTAATTAATTAGCACTTAAAATTAATATCATTAGATTCAAATAATCAATCAATAAACATATCAATCCCATCTGAGTAGGAGAGTCACAAATCTAAACAGTATACAAACAGCAAACTTACAACATTCAAAATTATCCCTCACAATCGTTTTAAAGAATATCATATAGATATCCGTTTGAAAGCCTAATATAGATTTTTTATAAATTTTAATAAAATTTGAAATTTTATTTTACCGTGTTTTGTAGGTATTTTATTTAAATTTCTTTTTGATTTTTATAACTTCACATTTATACATGATAATATTGGTTAATTAGTATCTGTATAATTAAAATACACTAATTAATCATAATTAAAACTAGTAATTAAAGAATAAAAAGTAAAAAAGGTTTAACATATCTTAATCCATAATAAAATGAGAAACGATTTTCTCTTTTATCAAAAATTTATTTCATTTTTTAATACAAGAAATTGCAACCCTCTTTTAAGTTTAAAATTATAATTAAAATTATCTCAATTTATTTTATCATTTACAAAGAATTCATACACCAAAATTATAATTATCAATTAATTTACAACTCTTTTTTATGTTTTGAAAATTACCAATTTTCTAAAAAATTAAAAAAGTTTTTTATTTTAAATTTATTATTGAAAAGTACTTTTAATTTAACTTTTCCTTTAATTTTTCTACTTACAATATGTAATTGATTGGATCATCTAATTTGTTTGAATAATATAGTTTTTTGTAAATCGAAAAAATAATCTTATTTTACAAGCTATCGCGGCAATGAAAGCAATCAGTAATTTAAAGAAATTTGATGGTGGGGAGGACGTCGAACGTTGGACTGACAGATTCGAGTTTACTATCGAGGTAGACAGGCTAATGGAAAAAGAAGTCTCATGCTTGGTCATGCTGTTGGGCGGGCCGGCATACGACACGTGGAAGGGCTTATTGTTGTGGACTTTGATTTTTGTCTGACGTACATATCGAACATAAACGCTGAGCTTGTACTCTGTTATTTTTTTTAAAAGGAACCCACGTACTTAGTTTTTTTAATTTGTTTCGTGTCTTAAATAATCTCATGGTTGAATGTTATTATTTTTTTATTTTATCTGTAATAATTTTATTTATCAGTTTTTTTTATTAATTCACTTATATTTTTTGTTTTTTTTGTGTTAAAATTCGATTTTTTTCTCGTAAAATTCGAAAGTTTTTCCTTGGAATTAAAAAAAGAAGAAATGAACTCCGAGAAAATAAAAATTAAAAGAAAACCCAAGAAGTCATAATTTGGCTCACGATAACTTAATTAAAATATTGCTATTAGCAATAATTAAGTTAAAATTAAAAATTAAAAAACGATCGATTTAAATCGATCACAATTATAAATTCCAATTTCATTACAAGAAACGGCAATTACTGCCTAGCAAATTAATTATCCATAGCCGAGTCATCTTTCAGTGAATTAATTAATTCATTCTATTATTTTCGAGAACGAAGACAATCGATACCGATCCATAAATACGTTCTGTCCGGTACAACACCAAATCAAACCAAAATAATTGCCCGACCGAAATAAAGTAGGGCTACTCCCGTATCATTACAACGATTCTACGACACCTTTGCCGTGTTAACAGACGTCGATACGTGACATTCAAGAGTTCCTTGCGAGATTGGACTTAAAAGTAATCGCTATTTTTCTCTGTGTTAAATTATTGACATTTATACATTCTTGTGACTTTATTCTTCGTGTGATCAAATAACTGTCTGTTCCTATTTCAATCTCTTTGTTAACTTTTATATATATAATTATAGTTCAATAGTTTGTATCTCTTTTTATTTATTTTATTAATTACGAGGTTGCATAATCAAGTTGGTAGGATTCTTTGATCTTATCAGCTCGCTTCCGTAATACTTATCGCTGGATCAACAGAGAAATGCCAAGGAAATCAAAAGTGAGTTGCGCCGAGTGTTTGGTGCGGGCAGATTTGACGCATCACTGTTGCTTAGTCAAAAGAAGATTCTCTCGGGTGACAGATTGGACTTGTCGGCGGCCGAGATCAATCAGCTGATACTGACCGTTGTTGGGGACCAGGATCCGATCGATGCGTTTTGTGCAATGAAATTTATTCACAGTTTACCGGATCAATTAAAGAGAGAAGTGTAGCCTAGATTGGACGTCGAATTCACGTTCAAGAGTGTGATGAATTTGGCCAAAAGATATCACCTCATCAATATATTCAAAAATTGATTGCGGTGACAAACAGTAAATTTCGATGTATTGGTTGTAATCGACTCGGAAACGCGCAGAAGACGTGTATGGTTAAATGCATGAAATACGGAGAAGTCGGCAATATAAAAGCTAACTGTAACATGTCAGGAAACGACAGAGGGGAGAATGTCACGGGTCCAACCTCTCCCCAGTAAATGGTGTAGGACCAAATATCACAGTAAGAGGTGGTGTAACTACCGGAAATAGTTACGTCTCTAAAAAGCCACAAAGCCACGAGGACAACTGTGTCAACAAGGCTCCATCGAATTGCCTCAAAAATTCGTAATTGCCATTACTTTATTCATGTTCAGCTGTTATTCCGAATTTATTGATTCGTCAAGCGCTAATCGAAGGGGAAATTACGAAGGTGATGATCGACATGAGGAGTAGTGTCATTCTTATTAGAAGAGATTGCACAAAGTCAAGAATCGAAGGAGTTAGAAACATGAACCTGGTAGCGGTCGATGGTAGTCAGGTAAATATTCTGGGTAAAGTGCATCTACATGAGATTCTATTTGGTGGTATGAACCTGGGGCCTGCTGGAGCAATTGTGGTTGAAAGACTGCCTGCAGGTGTCGATATCATAGTGGAAAACGACGTTATTGTCAAACGTGGACTGACAATACGGGTAGACGGTGATGATGTTGGTATAAAATATGGCAGTAATGGAGCAAAATTGGAAGCTATTACTGCATCAAATGCAGTGAAAAGTGGAAGAAATTTGCAGATAAAAGAGAATGATTTTGAATTTCAATTTGACGGAAGGTATTGGAGCACACAATGGAGATTTGTCGATGATCATCTGGTTGGGAGAACCTCATGTGTCAATTTTGATATTCCGAATGAAGATAAAGAGCCATTTCAAGATGAAGTGAATGAGTGGATAAGTGAAGATGTTCTGATAAAGTGGGATGAAAAGCGAGACGGGAAGATTCGTAACATGATACCATTAATGAGAGTGCGGCAAATCAAAGCAAAATGACACGACTGCAACCGGTATTAGACTACAGATTACTTAACGAACAAATTCATAGCTATCTGGGCAGCAGTTATGCCAGTTGCCAGTCAAGATTATGGGAGTAGAGAAAATTGGGACCACCCTGCACTATAATGGATTTAAAAAAGGCTTACCTACAAGTAATGGTGGCTCCAGATTTGTGGAAATATCAGGCGGTTATGCGAAATTGCGAAGTCTATGTGATGATCAGGTTAGGGTTTGGTCAATCCATGTCAAGAATAGTTGAAACGATTATCAAGGAAGAGCAGACGATAACTGCTTCTGGGTATATTGATGACGTGATCATTGTGGAAAGTTATTGTAATGCAGAGGATGTCGTAGGAATTTTACGCCGGTTTTGGTTGGAGTATAAACCCATGGAACGGATTGGCTTAGACAAAGATGTCAGGGTGCTTGGACTGAATGTAAAAAGCAATTTGCAGTGGAGAAGAGACCAAGAGCTCGTACCTAGGTATCTTGAGAAAGCAACGAGAAGAGAAGTACATGGAAATTTTGGGGAGTGGATAGACCATGTACCAGTTGCTTGTGCCTATATTCAGAAATTAACCGCAAAATGCAAGGAAAATATTTTAAGTTCATATTATTTGTTCATAGTATTTATTTAATTTTTGTTAAAATTTTAAGTGAAACAAAGTCTATAAATTATTTACTGAATTGAAAATTTTAACTAACTAAATATAATTAGAATTTATCAAATTCATACAATTTAGAAATAGTAGTAAACAAACTGTCTTTTTAAAGATTAAGAATATATGATGTACCTTTTATAAACAAGTGATTTATTACCGGAAAATAATTACTAAAATAAATGTTGAAAAATAGCGCTTAATATTTTTAATATAAATTAAATATATTAAAATTACTATATAAATTAATTATAGTCACTATTGTTTTAATTATGACTTTTTTGGCGAAATATTTAAATGATATGTAATGTTGTCAGTTAATAAAATGCTTTTGGACACATTAAAATATTTGTTTTAGAAATCGACGTTTTTGAATGCTTCTAACTCATCGATCCCACTTGTGAAAAGCGACCACAACAGCTATTTTTTCTGTTTGTCGGCAAAACATAAAAAAAACAATTTTTTTATCCCAATTTCCAATTTTAAACAATTTATTTATCATTATAAGTTTCTAAATATTACATAAAATGAAAAATAATAAAACTCAAACTAAAGTAATTGTCAAAATTGTTCCGATAAAAATTTTATCAGGAAACTTTCAAACGCACGTTGCCAATAAAAGATCCTTAAATGACTTGCCAAATATATTTTTTAAAGGTTGAAAAAATATTTGATACATACAAAGTCAACATTAAATGAACGATGTCGTCGCATTTAAATCTAAAACAAAAAATGAATTTTTTTACAAATGTTCAAGGAAAATAATAGAATAAAAATATTCAATATTTATTGTAGTTTCTTATTTTATTTTTCCTTCCTTTCGTTTTTATGTAAGAATTTTTCTAGTTTACTGTTGTAAAGCTGTGCTTTAAGTTACGTCTCTGATGAGTAGGGGATTTCTTAAATTAAATCCAATTTACAAACACTAAACTTATAATAATAATAATAATAAAATGACATTGTTTAAGTATAGTTTAACTTGGTTTGAAGGAAAAAAATAGACATACTTGACGATTCAACAAGAAAATGTTTAAGCTTGACCATTAAGAAACGAAATTATAAATGATATTTGTTTTTTATGAATTTTTGATGTGGGGCGACAGACAGGACAACAAGCTTCATTTAATAAAGATGTATAAATCTCATAATTCAAACTATGTTTAACACTCAAGACCCATAAACTTCGTAAATATTTCTTTATAAAAAATTATTGTAATTATTATATACTCAATTTTAATTGTTTTTTAATTTAAATAAAAATAAAATATTCCCTAAAAATTCCAATTTTCATGACCATTTTCTTTTCACTTTTCACCTGCAAATGTGATAAAATTTAATAAATTGTTTCGTTAAATAAAATATTTATTTTGAATATTTTTAAAAACTATAAATGATTTAAAAATAGATAAAAATTAAAATTTTTCAAACTGATTTATAAAATTTATTTCTATAATTTTTATTAATTAAGATAAATAATCATATGTATAAAAAGAACTTTTTATATTACTGTTAATAGTACTCCTACATTTGTTACAACATTTATTACAATCACCATTTAGATCATCTTTGTGACAATCCGTAGTATTGCTTTCGCTTAAATTCATCACTCAATGTTTATTACTTCTAATCCCAAAATTTGAACTAACTTATAACTATATATTTAATTTAAAATATTTTCTACAAATATTATTGGTAAAAATAAAATTACTATTAATTATTTAAAAATATTAATTTAATTTAATTATTTTAAAAAATAAAATTATTTAAAATTTACAATCATAATAAATTAAAAATTTGAATAACAAATATAAATTTCAATAAACTAGTTTAAGACTATAAAAATTAAAATATTAATCAACCATATGAGTAAGAGAGATACAATCTTAAGTCAACACACAAAATTCAAAATTTCGGTACACCGACAAAAGCGCCCTGACAAAATCGTCCGTTTTTTAAAATTTTTGTTTAAATTCTTAATTTAACTAATTCTTAAATGATTTAATTTTGAGAGTCAAAAAAATCTTTTTAACAAGAAAAATATTTTAATTAGAAACATTATAAAATTAGATAAAACATTTTGTGAACATTTAAAAAATGTGGTGTACAATTCGATATAAAAAAATTACAAATTGAAGCTACATCATGGTACAAAAAATAGACAATTTGTTCTCCATCAAGAAATTTTATATCCACTTTAAAAGAAGTTCTTGAATATTGTGACTATTTCCCTAATTAATTGGTAGAATAAGATGCAACCGTAGAGTAGTACCAATGTTTCCATTAAATGTTTGGTAGAGTTAAGAGTGATTCGCCGCGTACAAATAGTTCAATTGACGGTCGGCATAGAGCCTTTCAACAATCCGTGAAGTGTAACCATCTATCAATTTTTAAAATAATAGAACATTTTAAAAAAGAGCAGAATCAAATGGAAATAGAATGTGAAAGTTTTCAAGTCGGATTTCGACGACCAGAAGCTTATAAAGACAAATATGTAAGCCTAAAGAAACGGATAAAAATATTAACAGAAAATTATAATCAAAATGATACTATAAATTATCTAAAATGATTGTCATATAATCTGGAAATATAATATAATGTGTTATTTTTTACTTTTTTCTTTTATTTTATTACTTTTATCTTTAACATTTTGTTGCTTTTGTTATTGTTTCTTGCACGTTGGGCGCTTTTATCGGGGCGCTATTAATTATACTATCCTTATATTGTTTAAATCCCATATAATATAAGTTTTACAATTTTTTTTATAAAAATTCAAAAAGTCCTTTAATATTTGGGATTACAACAAAATAATAATAGTAGAAATAATGATGGCGATTTTGTCGAGTCACCCAAAATTTTAAACAACACACAAAATATCAACATTTTAAATATTCTTCTCAATTACCGCGTTTTTATCGTTTACTCATTATTTATTGTTACTGTCGTTTATATGTCGGTGAAATTTCGCAGTCGATAGTTTGTTTCTGAATACTGACAGATTGGAAATTAATGATATTAGTTGTAATAACTTTCACAAATACTGCCGAATTCAAAATTATTTTTATAGCACTTATTATTTTTCTTTTTTCTCCTTATTTCTAACCTCTCAAATTAAAAAATAAACTTCATTTTTTAACTACTCTCTTTCTATTTTTTACTTTCACTTTTTTAAAAAATTTTATTTCACTAAAATCACCATAATTAGTAAAATTTTACAAGCTTTTTTTCAATAATAAATTTTTCGAAAATACGAAATATAAACAAACTTCTAAATTATAATTAAATACTATAAAATTTATTTAAAAAGAATTATCTACTTACGAATAAAAAAATAGTTTTACTGTTTTGTAAAAAAACTTGGTAAACAAAACATTAATCAAACCTGACCCACAAACTTGGCTGATACATTCAAGGAGAACAAGCTAGTGATGCTGCCACTGCACTGACGGGCGAGGCGTCTGTCGTATTCCGTGGATTCAGCGACGCGACGCAGCAAAATTATGAGAAGAACACAGCCGTACTTACAGAAGTGTTCGCCCTAAGCCCAAGGCTATCATGGGTGAGTTTTGCCTCCCGACGGTTGGCGCCTGGCGAGTGCTTAGATGTTTTCATGGCCGATTTGAAGCGGTCAGTAGCTGTCATCTGTGGCAACGGAGGGAACTTGGAGGCTTTCGTTGTTCAGGCGTTCATATATAGGCTGCCCGAGGAAGCCGTTAGAAGTGTGGTGGCCGAGGCGCTGGGCAAAACGTTGGATCTGGAAACCTTGGTCGGGTTAGCTCGGGTGCATGTCAAGGCAAGACGTAAACCCCCTGATGAGATAGCGGCAGCTGCACGGCTGTTGGATCGGCCACCACCATTCTTGTCACCCGATACAGGAGAATCGAGATGTTATTGCTGTGGCGGGAGTAAATGTGCGACCGGAAGGTTCATTATAAAACCAATCAAATTGCGAACCGAGATAATGGGCGAGAGAGCAGATGTTTTAGCTGCGGTCGAGTGAGCCACATTGCAAAGAGGGGCCCGCAATGATGATCTGATTTTATAGCCGAGTTTGACGGCTGCTCATGGACGGCATTATGGAAGTGGAAGAGCGGTGAGGGAGTCGCTTGGGAAGGGGCTGCATATGCATCAGCTAAGCAGTACGAAGAAGAGGTGAGCAGGAGTTGTCCGAATGGAAGAAAAATGGGTGGCTCATCCCGTTTAATGACAAAGCAAAAGCAATTCTGCCTCTAATGGTGGTGGTTCAGATGGCCAAGGGGAAGGTGCGACCGGTGCTGGACTACAGAGCCTTAAACGAGTTTGTGTCCAGCCACACCGCAAAAAGCCTGGTGTGCGCTGAAAAGCTGAGCAGATTTCGAAAAATGGGGTCATCACTCGAGAGAATCGATTTGAGACGGGCATATCTCCAAATCAAGGTGGCGTCGAGCCTGGGATTCTATCAAGTGATCTACCACGAGGAGAAGACGTGGTGCCTGACGCGACTGGGTTTATTATAAGGTGCAGCATGGACCACGGGCTGGGGTCGGACCCACAAATTGTGGAAGCTGCAGATGCATATTATGATGATATCAAGGTTGACAGTAGCATAGTATCAGCGGAGCATGTGGGGGCAGTGCTCAATAGCTTCGGACTCGAAACAAAACCGCAGGGAAAGATTAATGGAGGTAGATTGCTTAGACTAGCGGTACGGAAGACTGTCGGTGAACTATGCTGGCACCGAGACGGCAAGATACTGGATTTAACGGACTGTCTAACGCAACGGAAGCTATTTTCATGAGTCAGTCAGCTCGTAGGCCATTTCCCGCTTGAGTTCAACAAATTATGCTGCTGCTAGATGCCCCGTTGACCACATATCTGATATCTAATATCCGAACATTGAGTTTGCATATGTCATATTTTGCGAACGAGAGACAAGACAATGACTGTTTATTTTCGGTTTATGTATCTATTTTCATTTTTGTATATATTATATATATTTTCAGCATTCTCTATTGTATCACGCCAATTTATGAGTAAAGCTCCAGGTGTACCGATACGGTTTAAGATGTCTAAACATCTTCTTCAGACTTGATTTTCTTATTGAAAAAGATAAAGGCATTAAAAGAATGCTTTGGTGCTGTAGGCATACAAGTTTCAAAATCTAATGTTGCCAAAGGTTTGTCAAAGTTTATGATAACAATGAAGTACAAACATCCGCAGTTTGATAGGGTTAATATATCAGTTTCTATTTAGAAAAGAATGAATTAAGCTTTGGATTTTACAGAAAATGGGACAGATAACAAAAATACATGTTATTACTGTGTTGAGAGTGGTTTTAGCCTTCAACTGAAGCAAATAATGTTCCGTTCAGTTTCTGGAACGCATGTATTTACTATTCGTTGTAGGCATTATACGCTTCTTCTATGAGTAATTCTAGGATTATTTATTCAAAGGTCATCTATGAAGAGATTTAATTTTTATATACGCGAGCTTGTCCAGATTTTGAATAGAAGTTCTTCTTTTTTCGGTGGATAACTGATGAGGAATAATGGTGGAATCCATAACTGGGATGATCCATTTAATTCATCAACAATCCATCACACTTACTATAATAATAATAATGGCAGGATAACTCGGCAATAATTGTTCATTTAAAAAAGAAAAAATATTCAAATTTTTATTTTTAAATATTTTTTTATTTAATTCTATTTTAAACTATTTAATTTTAAAACATTTTTAACATGTCATTATTTATATATATATATACTTATATAAGAACAGCAAACTACAGCGATAAACAGATCAAGGATATTATCATTCAACATGAATAAAACGATAAAGTTTTTTTCAAACGATAAAATGTCTTTTTGGCAAGAAGAGATCAGGAATTGATTTTAAATAAAGATATGAAATTATAAAGAAATTTATTTTATAAATTCCGATACAATATATAATGACACTTCTTTATTAATTCTTCTTCACGTAGATTAGCAAACTTTATATCATATGGGTATTTTTGAATAAATTTATTTATAATTAATTATAACATAATTATTATTGTGAGGAATGTTTTGAATTGTGTGTTGATATTGTGCATGTTGTATGTTGATTCGGATTGCGCCTCTCCTACACAGATGGATGATTGGTATTTTCTTTGATTCTTACTAATTAAAAATATTTTAATTTAATTTTAAAGTAAAAAGATTTAAAATAATTTTTGAATGTATTATTTATTTTTTAATGTAATTTAAAATTTTAATATATTAATTTAATATGTTCTTTTTTAAAAATGTTTAGATTTAATTTCAACCAATTACATTCTTTATAATTAAGAAACTAAAAATAAAAAGTAAAAATTGAAAAGTAAAATTTCATTTTATTAATAAGTAATTTAATAAAAGTTTGTCTTGGAAAAGTTATCCATGTTTCTTTACTTAATCATCGATAATCATTAGTTTTATATATTTTTATAAAATAATCAATTAAATGATTAAATAATAAAAATAAAGTAATGGTAGATGACTATTATTGGAAGATAGTTGCAAAAAATTTTAGTAAAGATTTTTATTATAAAAAAGGTTTTACTTTACTTATTTTGAAAATCTAGTTATAAGTTTCAGCATTTTCTCAATAAAGGTTCACGGAGTAGAGATTCAAAATGTAGATTCAGCGCATGTAGTGTACATCAAAACTTTTAGGAAAAAAATAAATTTATCCTCTGAAAAATGGGGAATATTCAATACATCATTAGGAAACATTCATCAAAGGTCTTACTCGATCGACTCAATTTTGAGCAATTATTTGGTGCTTGTAAAACATTTAAACCCTAACTGAATAAACTCTAATCATCCCATATGTATATGGATTTAAGTCTGTGATTATTTCAGGACCCTGCTCAACTTTTATTATATCACTTATAAAAGAATAATGGTAATCCTAAATTCCGTCATTTTGCAACTTTTGACTGAACTGAAACTTTTTGTACAAGGCAAAAGACAGATGAATTTATATTTCGGTTGCATGTATCAATTTTTGTTATTTCATCAGATCTTTCGTCCCATATATCTACAACTTTGACTGCTTCATTTGAGAGTAGTTGTTTAATTGTGCTTTATCGTCATTTGTTGTTCTCACTTGTTAACTATTCATTCGCTTTCTAGCTCTGAATAGAGTTATCTAATGAGTGTCATCAATAATTCTTCTGGTTTGTGTGGCATTAAAATGCACTCGTCTTAAGTATCTTTTCAGCGCTGTTTGTTCCGCATATTGTTTAGACCACAGTAAGACAGAACAAGTGATTAAAGCAACATGTTCAGTAATTTTGGATCAGCAATCATCTGTTCCTTTACTTTTAATAACTTTTTCGTGAATCAAATCATTAAGCAAATGGTTTCGAGAACGTTTCTCTCACAGAACCAAATGGTCATACCTATTTCAGAAGAAGAATAGAATGTGTGAAGAATGTGTGACAGGTCCATTCTTTAAATTTTTGAAATAATTAATTTTTATAAATAATCTCTAAAATAAGAAAATATTTAAAATCAAAAGTTTTCTAAAACAGTTATAACTAAAAAAATATCTTAATTAATTTTAAAAAGTTATTTTCATAAATAATTGAATTTTAATTGTATTGTTTTAATTGTTTAGCATTTATTTTAAAAGTTATTCGGAAGAATAACTTTATGAAATTTTTGTTTTCAGAGATGTAATAAAAAAGATAATTTGAATTTAAAAGCCAATTGGAAATTCTGCCAATTAAAATTCGATAAATAATTAATAAAAATATATATAGAAACTGTCATTAAAAATTTTATAATTATTGAATCGCTATTAAATAATAATAAACTTAAATATTGCTTAAATTTAATATTTTTGTATTTTAAATTTGTAAATTGTATTTCAAAATCGTAAATTGTATTTCAAATAATAAAAATTGTATTTTTAGATTCGTAAATTGTATTTTAAAATCGTAAATTGTATTTCAAATTTAAATATTGATAATAAATAAAACTTTAATCTCTTTTTTTTGTTAATTTTGGTTAAAATAAATTTTGCTGATTTTAAATCAAATTTTATCAAATAATAGAATGTTAAATCTATAAAATTAAAGAAAAAATTTTAATTTTTAAAAATCTCGTTTTAATAAATAACTTATCAGTATTTATAATTCCATATTTTTATGTATAAGAAATTTGGTCAAAAGAAAACGAAAGTTCCTCAAGAAAATTGTTTAAATAATTGTTATTTGTGTTATTAATAAATTTTTGGTATTAATGAATTATTACAAGTGAATTATTACAAGAATGAATTATTACAAGTGATTAACCCTACAATGCGCAATTTTTTTAATTATTAATTAACACGCGGCCAGTATTAAAAAATGAACTGTCATTTTTGTTGACAAAATATATTGCATCTATGACTTTATGGGCAGTTATCATTCCATAGACAATGTTTTTGGTTCACAGTATGTAAACACTCAAAGAATATCACGTGATTAAAGATATCGAGGTAAAATATGGTTGATTCAAATATGAATCACGGCGCATTATAGGGTTAAAGCAACATGTTCAGTAATTTTGGATCAGCAATCATCTGTTCCTTTACTTTTAATAACTTTTTCGTGAATCAAATCATTAAGCAAATGGTTTCGAGAACGTTTCTCTCACAGAAACAAATGGTCATAATTATTTCAGAAGAATAGTCTTGATCAAGAACCCAACAGAATGCATCAATTTAGTTTTACGTGTGAGGAATATTTTAAATTTGGTATGTTGAAATTGGTTTGTTGAATTTTGTATGTTAAGTTTAGTATTTGGAAATGTGTTTCTCCCACCCAGATGGAAAATTGATATTTTGGATGTTCACGATAGATAATTATTCGAACATAATTTACATTTTAAAGTACAACATAATATATTTAAAAACATTAAAAATATTAAATCTTTTCAAATTTTCATATTAAAATTTAAATAAAATAAATAATTTTAACTAAGTTTTGAATTAAATAAATGTTCCTTCTTTCAATAAAATATTTTTTAAATAAAATTAATATGTAAATAAAATTGATAGCAAAATTACCAAATTTGAACTGTAAAAATAAAATCTGAAAATAATGAAAAATTTGTTCGAATAATTGTTTATTAACACGTTGACGGACAGTTGCGTCTATAGCCGTCAAGTTCAAATTTCACTTATTTCTACTGTCCGTCAACGTGTTAAAATCGATATGGGATTGTTGGATAATTCCTTGGATAAAATGAAAAATTGTCAAAATAAGTGACTAAGTCCAAATCGAGGGAATTATTAACACGTTGACGGACAGTTGCGTCTATAGCCGTCAAGTTCAAATTTCACTTGTTTCTACTGTCCGTCAACGTGTTAACAAACATTAACAAAAAAATTATCAATTTAGAACGATGTCGAATGACGAGAGTTTTGCTGAGAGTTGTCCAAAAGACAATTCTGATTGTATTGAAAATAAAAGTTTGAAAACCAAGGTTGGTGTTCTTAATATTACGTATCCATCAAACTGAATACGTCTTCTTGTTATTAGAGTTCATGTTTTGATTTCTTATTACGACTTCTTCCTCATCTACTTTTTGTGATTGTCATTCTTTGATAATTAGTAAGAAAAGCTTGTCTCTTGTGGTATTGGTCCCTCACTAACTCTCATAGTAAACAATCATTAATTAAGGTTTAAACAAATTCACTGAGCTTTTACAAATTTAAATTATTGATTGTTACATATTTCATTATGATTATACATTTCCACTTACATTGTAAAGTAAATTGACATACAAAAATTACTTCTTTGATGAATAGATAATAATTCTCTATACATTTATAGGTATTTATGGCGGTAATAAGGCCCCCATTGTGCGAGACATTTACAGAAAATTTTCAGCAATTATTAATTATTTCATTTATTATTTTAAGATGCATTTTATTTACAAAAATGATTTTACCAGATTAGTAAATATTATTAAGTATTAAAAATACCAAAAATTTCTATTAAGTTATGAGCTTTTTTCGCTGTATTGGTTCCTCTGCGGAACTCATATTCCATAACAACACGAATTTTCGACTTATTCATAGTTCTAAAATTATTGATTTAAAAAATCAAAAGAGAGTTTCAAGCTATAATGTACGTTTAAAAGAGTAATTTTGTACCTTTACAATAAACAAAATCACAATCTATCAATTTAAAATGTGAGAAATATAATCGTAAATACAATAATTAAAAAATCTATACATTTCATACTTAATAACCTAATACATTATTTTTTGTCTCTCTTCTTGATACTTTTAATAACAGTCTCAAATTTATTATTGTAATTAATTTATTATTGCTAACAATTGCGTCTATTCGAATAATTTACATTTATAACTCGTCTATAAAATATAAATATATTTATTTAATTAAATGAGTTATTGGTTTTGGTAGAAAGGGATTACTAATACGTTCAGAAAAGTAAAATTCGTGTCACTTTTTGACAAATTTTCTTCATAAATCATTTTAAACAAATATTATTTAATATTTTCTTAATTATGAAAACCATTAATTCTGCCAATTTAAACGAAATTTTCAGTAATTAAACATTTAAAAATTATTTTTTCAATATTATATTTATATAATATTTTTTGGGAAATTAATTGTAGAAGCATTATATTTACAACCTTTTAAAATAATAGATTACTTTGATGTTTTAATAACCATTAACGAATATAAAGAGTATTAACGAATATAAAGAGTATTAGTACGAATAACGAATATTAGAGTAATCATAAGGTATTATAAAATATTTTATGTTATTAAGGAAATAAAAGGAAAATATTTATATATAAAAATATATTTGTAAATATTTATTTATAGTTATGATCAATGTTAATAAATATTGATAAATAACAATAATTATTTATATATTAGAAAATAAATAGAAATTTATAAATAATACACAAATATACAAATCATGTTTTGTTTGACTTGAATCTTCACTTTATAAACTTTTACGTGTTATTAAAAAACGTTTATCCCGTGTATTTGACGATGCTGCCATGTACCAATGTGCCGTCTACGTGTGGGTTTAAAGATTCGAGAATGGTTTATAATCGTTGGATGATGACTTGTCAAAGAGTGGATCCATGATGCACCTAGAGAGACCCTCAATATGGAGAAGTGATTGGAGAAACACGTGCACGTACGAGGGGACTTTATTGAGAAATTCACTGATGATTCTGATGATGAGTAATATGTTAATATATCTTTTTACTTGGCTTCAGTTTTATTTTTTTACGAACTTTTAGGTTGCCTCTCGTATTAATATTAATTAAAATGTTTAAAATATTTTACCATGAAGATCACTGCTTTGTTCAATATAATAATTTTTTCTTTTAGAAAAGTTACTAATGAAATTCTTTAAAACAAAAAACGTTGAATAAAAAATTTATAAAATGCAGCAACATACTTCGACATTGAATAAATAATGACCATCTCCAACTACTCAAGATATTTTTACTTTGTTTTCAACTTACTTACATTTCACAAAAGTATTATCTTTTAATAATGATACTGTTACGTTTTTCATTACGTCTCAAGTTTATAGTAAGCTAATGTGGCAAAGAAATAAATAATATTCCATAAAAGACTGTTTTCGCAACTTACTTCATTTAGTTTACGAGAAAACTCTTTAAACTAACCAGACGACATTAAATTTTAAATTTTAATTTGGCTTTATACTCAAATGTTTTTTAATGTAAAGATATATTGAAACACAAAATTGAGACTGAATTTTCTAAATGTTTCAGTTAACGATTTCCACTCTATTAATAAAATATTTAAAAAGTAAAATCAAATAAATAACAAGTTTATCTAACAGTTCAATCGATAATTTTACTTCTTATTCACGAACAAAAATCCTGATTGTCGTATGCGATTTTACTTTACTCATCTATCCTTACTTTGAATTTTCTATCAAGTCATTTTTGGTTAAATGTACCGTTAAAAATAACGCATTATTGGCTAATGATACAATTTTATGGATTTTATATACTTACCAAAAGATAATCAAACAAATGTATGGAAATTCTGTATACAGATGAATGTCGATTCGTTATTTATTTGAACATGGTAAGATTAAATGGTATCAAACTTTCCACAAATATTCTTCACCAAGACAAATGTAATCATTAACTTTTTCAGAAAAAAATAATACTCATCGTCGAGAGATTTTGAGTTTTCTATTCGACCAATCAGATTGAAGTATTTTTCAACTGTTGAAAAACTACTCTTTTATAATTTTGGATATAACAAAAAATAACAAAGTGGAGTTTTAAAGATACAAAAACGAATTTTACTTTTACTTACAACTTTAAATACCATATTCATTCTTGACAAAATGAACAAACTATTAAAAGTCATTCGAAGAAAAAAGGCCATATAAGCACTTAAATGTTTTTATTTAAATTACTGTCTACTGAAAAGACATGCATTACTTACAATTCTGGTTTATAAGACCCAAAGGTTAAATTTAAAAAATAAGCCGTTTTTTACTGAGTAAATCTATTTCTCCTTAATCCATTTTAGAAAATTTCAGGAAGTCGCAGAAATTTCAATGAATATTTAGAATGAATAAACTTGTATTGCACATTGCATTTTAGCCCAAAAACCTGTCTGATAGATGGTAGATCAATATTTTTTTTAATATTTTAAAAAAATTATATTAAACAAATATAAAAACCTTGCAAAAATATATAAATTCTAAAATTGTAATTTTTTTTAATTTTGTATTAACTTTTACACATTAAAAAAATTAAACTAAAAAAATATTTTGGAAAAAAATGAGAAAACAAACGTGTTAATTACAATAAAAATTATTTTAAACATTTTTTTAAAAGCTTTAAATATATCCTGTGAGTATATAGGTGGTATGGCTTTGTTAGAACATGCAATCAGATAGAATTTTAAAGAAACTTGCTGATGAGAGGCGAAACGGACAACGCGGCACCGGGACAACTGAGCACAATACTTTTTGGCATCCGAATTCAATACAAAGTAACATTTCAATAAAAGTCAAATTAAACAAAATAAAAATAACAAAAACATTTTAGCGTTGTCAGAAGAAAGATAGTGGAGAGATAGAAAACGAGAAGAGAAGTAATTGCTATGGACAAATACTCTGGACGGATCTTTCCATCCTATACGTGTTCAACATACGTGTAATAATACCAGTTATTCCTACTAATTATATAAATTATGAAATAAATCCTGGACAATTCAAGCGATTCCTTCTGAGAGTTTTCGGATTTGGTGAGGAATAAAGAATTTTTAAATTTGAACGAGAGTGCCATAAAGATTTGAGCGTTCAAATGCCAGAAATGATTATGCTTGGTTCGTTTTTGCTCACTCCACTTTAATTTAATCAAATTTTTGTAATACTGGCCCGTCATGGTGAAGGTCACGGATTTGTATTACCAATTCTTATTTACTCCCAAACAAATTACGATTAACGTATTTAAAGCTTTTCCAAATGATTAAAAATATATGACCACAATTTAATCCAGATACAGTAAATGTAGATTTTGAAATTGGTTTATGTGCCGAATTTCCTGATGTTAACAGGAGGGGTTGTTTTTTTCATCTAATTCAAAATCTCCGCAAACATCTTTCTGAAGTTTAGCTTCTCAACCGTAATAATATTTATATATCAGTTTATCAGCGTACCTTAATTTGGTCTGATAGAACCAATAATTTTGCTGAAGTTTATCATAGAAAGTTACTGCAATTATATAGTATCAGTCTTCCAGTAATACGGAAATTTATTAGTCACTAACAAAAGATGCAAAAGACATTGGGCGCAGATTACGAACGTTTCACCACGGAAACGACTACGATATGAGGAAGCAAACAAGAATATTCTCAATAAAATAAGAAACTATGAACGGGAGAATGTGCTCGAGTTTTTGCGTGGCATATCTCATAATGTACATATGAACTAAATAATTTTTGAATTTAATAAAATTTTTCATATAAATATTGTTCTCTTTTTTCCAAAAGATTTTATATGTCCCGGTGCCGAGATGTCAAGTTCCGAGTTGTCCTGTACCCTGTTTAAACCTGAACTTTCCTCAAAATTTATGATAGTCAATAGATCATGCTCAAAGGCAATGACAGTAAGATCATTCAATTCATCTTGCTTCATGTGAAGAACCCATTCTTAATTATTGTAATTTTGAAAATGGTCTCTCACTTGGGTACATTGAGCATGATTTATTGAGTATAATAAATTTTGAGGATTATATCGACGATTTAACAAAAATTTGTAAATAAATTAAATTTAAATTAATATAATTCTAATTAAAACTTATAAAAAATAATGCTCTTATTTTAAACAGATAATTTAAATTATTTTTCAAATTTTTCCTGTTTTCTTTAATTGAGTTTTTTTTAATTTTTCCTATATTCATTGAAAGAAATTATATTGATTAAAAACAGTTTGTTCACAGATTTTTAATTCTTTTAGGTGTTAAATTGGTATAAATTCTTTCAGTTTATTTGTTTAAATCGGCAGTTTCGTGCCAACTCTTGTAGGATAATATCTATTTTGAAATTTTTACGATTCATTTAAACAAGAGTCATTTAAACAAATTGCGCCATCAACATCAATTTTTGAGTGATTTATGATTTAGGAAATGAAATATTTTCAAACAAAAACAATTTGTCAAATAATAAAAATAAATGAATTTTGTTTGTTTTAAATTTTCCTTTTTAAATTATTTTTTTTCAGTAGAATTTTCCATTTATTTACTATTTAATGGATGAAAATAATATATTATCATTATTCCAATTTAAATATAAATAAATTCATTTTTGTGTCACGAAACATTTTTTAAATATTTATCAAATGAATTATAAAAATGAATTATATAAATAATTTTAATTAATGTTTTGTAAATGATCACATATAATGAACTTATTTTGTTTTAATTATTCTCGTTATATTCGAGAGGAATATTTCGAAACATTAAATATGTTTCATTTTGTATTTTGTATGTTGTATTTGGTACTGTGTCTCCTCTACTCGAAAGGCCCATTGATATTTTTCAGTGTTTTATAATTCAAATTGTTCGAACTAAATTTCATTTATAAATTTTAGTAGTTGATAATTAAATTTAAATAATTTTTGTAAAATAATTATTTAAATTAAAAATTAAATTTAAATAACTAAAAAAATGACTAATCATTAAAATAAACATTCAAAAATATTAAAAAACTTATTTTTAATTAAGAACAATTTTGATTTAAGAACGTCTTAATAGGGATTGTTCAGAGAATGATCCAAACTGTAATAATAAAAAAGATTGTAAAAATGTGAGTTTCATTAACATTAGTTTTTCAAATATTTTTTTTTAATTTTTACATATGATGAAATTAATATATTTATTGTTCTTTTCTTTTAAAGTCACTGATTTAACTTGAAATAAGTTTGAATTGTTAATAGACGAAATGATATTCAAATCATTGTGCTTTCCGACAACAATTATTGATAGTGGTGGGAGATACAAATTGAAACGCAGTATTTATCCTCTATATCACTTGTAACACTTCTACTCTTCGAGCTAGATCGATTGCATCTTTGACAGAGGCCTCCATAACGAATAGTATGTATGATATCACTGCTGTGCGGTACCGATAATTGAAGGCACGAATAATACTCTGATCAAGCGGCCGAATAAAAGATGCGGTTTTTGGAGGGAGAAACAACAGTTTTACATTTGTGAGTGGCGTGAATTTATGCACCAGTAAGATATTATTCATTCACATTATTGATTTTTTTTAGAAAGAAAAATGTTAAAAAAATGTTTGTGAGATTGTCACATAATACTTCTAAATATCATCAAGAAAGAAAATTGGTCTTAGAAGCGCGCTTGAATTCTCACTATCTTAATTTATGGTCCTAAGAAAAACCTCTTCTATTCGTCTGTTTCAAATTGAGTTTAACATAATTGTAAGAGTGACCGTATGTACTATTAAAATATAGCCAAAATCTAATAACTAAACTAATCAAAGGAAACTACCTCTTTGATTAATTTAGTTGTGTGAATAAAAAAATATATTCAAAACCAATGTTTAAACAATGAAATTTAATGTTAACAAAATAAGAAAAATACAGACAAAATTCGTCAGTTTCAAACTAACAAATATGAATAATGTCACTTTAAGCCGTCCTGCTATCGAACACGTAGTTCAACCTTTGCCGAATATATATGAATCCAATAATTTGCGGTTCTTTGATGACTTTGAGTAAGAAAACCAAATTTCTATACGCGAAAACTATTAAATCGCAATCTTCGTAGTCAAGTAATTTTCAATTTGTATTTGAATTGATTTATTTTTATTGATGTTTTTACATTTTAATTTAGATGGAATATATTAATTTACATTTCGTCATCTACGACAATCCTATCTGACTTTTTCTTTCTCTTGTTTATAATATGAGTGACACTGAAAGAAAAACATGTAGACACTTCAATACACTTGGAGGTGTTTGGTAAGGCGAAAAGTACAAATACATTCATCTACTGAATAAAAAAAAACTTCCGTCTAAATTTCCTTGGGTCATCGTCAGGATGCAGGTTTGGAGATTCCTGCCAACTCAGTCATGAGAGAATCCCCCTTTAAATCGATAGAGAGTGGCGACTGATTGTGATTGATTGAGATAAAATAAATAAATAATAACACACGCCAAAAAATATCCAAAAGCAAATATACAAAAAAAATAAAAAAACCAACATACCATACCACAAATCAGTCACTCTGGCAAAACGGTGTGATTGGAATTTAATAGATTGGTATTTCAAAATTGTAAAAAAAAATTAATTAATCCCAAAATGAAGAAATTAAATTACATTAAATTAAATTATATTTAACTTATGTGCCTCTACAATCATCACTACTTGGCCAGAATATATCTTTCTTAGTTTCCAGCATTAAATTACTAAATAGATGCACAATTACATTAAAATAATATTTTTTATATAATCCATATCAAAAAAACGATTTCAGAAAACTAGTTTTGAAATTTCGGACACGATTTTGATTTCTGTTTTTCTTTTAACCATGACAGATAATCATCAATAACAAAACGAGTCCACTATTCCATAAAACACCTGCTGTATTATTTTAATAATAATTTTATAAGTGCAGCAAACTGAAGTGATTATTGTTAAGAGAACTCACACATTTGACAGAACACTTATTACATTCACATTTCTTATTATCTTTATGATGATAGTATTATCACTATAATCCATCACTCAATTTTCAATATCTCTCATTATAATCTGTACTATACTTGAGAAAATTATTTTATTAAAAAATATTTAATTGAAATTTTATTGGCTTAAAGAAAATATTTCTATAGACATTTTTAAACATTAATTTGATTTTAATTATTTAAAAATTTACAAAAATAAAATCAATAAAATTATTTAAAAGTTGCAATAATAAAAATTTGAATATTAAATCTAAATTTAAATAAATTAGTTTCAGATTATAAGAATTAAAATATTGATCATCCATCTAAGTACTAGACACACAATCACAAATCAACACACAACATTTAAACATGCAAGCACTACACAAAAACATCCGCACACCAAATATTCCTCACAATTATCTCATATTATGTATAAAACTTTACGGAGTTACTGCACTTAAATATTATTCAAATAAAATCCTTTCTAAAATTTATACATGATTTATCCATCTCATGAATTTACAAGAGAGTTAAATTAGGAAATCATTTCAGTAAATTATAATGCAAAAGATCAGAATTCAGATCTCAAAACAGAAACCAAAACAATAACAATTGGTGATTAGTGAACCATTTTTTAAACTATTAAGTAATTTGGTAACACAGAATAGTCGAATTCTGTGGAAAAAATGAACTACACAAAGTGATGCAAAATCAATAATAAAAAACCATAAATTTTAATAATAATCATAATAAATGAAAACTTTTTAAACTTGTTCACATCTTTTTGAAAACACACATTATGATTTTTACTTTATGATTTTTTAAAAATTGTCAATAGTCTGACCAGAAAATAATCGGGAAATAGAATAGTGTAATGAAAAGTCATACGTCTGAATTTGGAACTGGTCTCCATCAATTTTCAACTAATATAACGTCATATTCAGCCACATAAGTTCATGAGTAATGTAGAAACTCAGTGAACAATTTATTTTAATTGACAAACTTTCAATTAAGGAGCATGAATAGACAATGCTTAAATGTGTAAGAGTAGGGTGTGCCTTCGGTCAGATACTGTTCAACACAGTATTTGACCGAACAATTAAAATGGCTGAGAAGAACAAAATTAAAGGAGGGGTACTATTATGACTGAAAAAAGAAACTGAACTGAAGATTAAAAAAATCATTTAGCGTATACAGACGATTTTTGACGGATATTCAGGAAAGAATAAAGAAAGAATATTGAAAAATAAAATTATTAACACCAATCCTACAATTTCTAAAATTAACGATCCGAAAAAAATATAGAAAGTTTTATTGTATACTATGGGTGTGAAAATTGGAGAACGAACGGAACAATAATTAAGAAACCAGGAAGTCTGCACAACCTCAATACTCGTTTAGTACTCGAAATGAAGAAGATCGATAGGATCAGAATAGATACAGTTACAATCAGATTACCTCATCAAATGGATATAATAATGCAGAGCTAGCTTACGTTCTACGAGCTTCTTGCTACTGCAAATGCCCTACTGATCGTGAAGAGAGTCATCGAGTCTTCGTCGACTTATGAAAAGATAATATCAGGTATAAAGATACAGCATATGAAAGAATGCGTGCGAACTGATATGGAATGGCTGTTCGGAGAAACCACCTCCATTGATAGTCGCTTAAGGATAATTCAACAGAAAAGCGTTCAAATGTGAATAAAAGACATTATCGATTCGTTAATATGCGAGAGGCGCATAACAGAACAGACATCAGTAAACATAATGAAACTTATCGGACCGCGGATGAAATTGTTTTAGTTGTTATTTGAATTCTGTTTCAGATAATTTGCAGAACAAAAATCCAGGATTCCCTCAAAAGCCATCAACTGCTATCTATGTAGATAGAGCTTCAAATCCAAACAGGGCCTAAAAAGCACGAAAACACAGCTCACAAATCCGAAATTTAACAGGTCCAAACATCACTTAACAAAACCAAATAGCAAAGATACAAGAAGGAAATCAACAACCAAGTGACATTCCAGAAAGCACCGATCGTCTAACAGTATGCTGTTCCGATAGGAAAGCTGACAACGAGCTCATGAGAGACATATAAGAGTTACCGACTATAAAATTGAGCTCACAGATAATTATATATTGCTATCTTTAAACTCACTTTTATTATTAAATTAAAAATAAATTAGTGTATTTAAAATAAATTAAACGATATTATTATGAGGAATGTTTTGAATTGTGTGTTGATATTGTGCATGTTGTATGTTGATTCGGATTGTGCCTCTCCTGCACAGATGGATGATTGATATTTTCTTTGATTCTTACTAATTAAAAATAATTTTATTTAATTTTAAAGTAAAAAGATTTAAAATAATTATTGAATGTATTATTTATTTTTTAATGTAATTTAAAATTTTAATATATTAATTTAATATGTTCTTTTTTTAAAAAATGTTTAGATTTAATTTCAACCAATTAGATTCTTTATAATTAATAATTTTTATTAACAGATTTTCATTTATTGAAAATAATTAGTTGAACTCAGAAATATATTGATCAAGAGAGATGTCAAATAGTGAGTGCGCTTGTGGTATTAATAAATGTTGTAAACCTCATATTGATGTTGTTAATAATGATAACTCATATAAAGTGTTACAAGAAGAAGTTACCAAATTATAAAACAAGAAATAGAAAGTTGCTGACAATAAAATTAAGTACATCTTTACCAGGTTCGTAGATGTATGCACAGCAATTCAACTGAATGATAGTCAATCTTCAAATTAAGAAATTATCAGATAATTGGTGATACAATTTTGTTATAAATGAGGAAAGAAGAGAATGTTTAGGTATCTTTCAAGAATATCGAATAAAATTCAGTAGTTTATTCTGTAATTGATAAATTTATTTCGTTACATTTGTACGAATAGACTGTGGTTATGCTTCTACAATAATACCAGAATTAGAATTTCATATATAACATGAAATCAAAATTTGTCAATCCGTATTTAACAAAGATCGCCAAACAATTTATAATCAGTAATCATTATAAGATTTTGTTAATTTTTTCGATTCTTTTTATTAGATTACTTACTTTCTATATGCAGTCTCAACTTGTCTCATATATATATATATATATATATATTTCGAAAATATAATTTGATTAAAGCTTTTTTAATACAACTATTGGACATGTTTCGATTTTTAAAAAAATCATCATCAGCAATTTTCTATTGAA
>MQRK01231410.1:40447-60062 GCA_001938485.1 Girardia tigrina
ATAATATATATATATATATATATATATATATATATATATATATATATATATTGTAGTTGCTTATGAAAAGTTCATCAGATGGGTTTGAATAATAAGTCACTACAAATAACTATAAATATAATATAGTATAATATATCTACAATATATTAAATAAAATTAAATGAAAACTTATTTGATCACAGAAGTAAATCACACTAACTAACATATCTATCTACCAGAAGAAATTTCAGATGCCAGTTTCATGACTGTCTAAAAGACCACAAACACAGACAATAGGATGTAGAATTATGGGACCACAACTCATGATTGGTCATTCATCACTGAAATGCCGAAAATTGTGCAGATGTTAAAGACTGTATGAAGTCTTTCAGGGTTTATAGACTTTTTTGTTTTATGTTTGTCTATATAAAGATCATTTAGGCTTAATGTCATTCTTTTTAGATATAGGATACCTATTATTGACATACATTCGAGATTGTTTGAGGCAAATTTAAAATTTTAAGCGGAAGAATACTAAGCTTTGATAGCAATCCAAATTCATCAATTGAACTTCATGAATATTATTCATTTGCATAGTTAATTCATTATTTTTAGTAAGAAAATATTTATATAATGTTTGGAGATTGCTATGTAATATATTTTTAAATTGATCGCATTTGTCTACTTTGCTCTGAAAACATAATTTCCTTAAGGCCTGACCTCAGGTATCATCAGTAGGATTATTTGCTCAAATTATTTATTGGTGGAGCAAAATTTCTAAATTCTCACTAATGCAAATAAATAATTATACTGTTATTAAATTTTAAACAATAAATCTAAGTAATATGTAGTTCAAAATAAGATTACCATACTAACTAAAGACACTGAACTAGTTCATCTGTCCTTACGTAGTTGTGAATTGCTCCAACCGGAATTTCGTCGGGACATTCCATTATCTAATGGATGTTTAAAATGATGTTTCCTACTGTTTGTGAGAAAGTCAAGTAGTAATTTTTATCTTAAATTGATTGCATTTATCGACTTTGTCTAGAAACATGTCTTCTGGCTTTAAATAATATATAAAGTCCTTAAAACCATAAATCACATATTATTAGAAGGATTATTTCTTGTTGGTCCAAATAGTCTGAATTATAACAAATGAATTAATAATTATATGTTTATAATAAATCAGTAAACTATCATTAAATTCTAAACAATAATTTAATATTTGTGGTGTGTAAAATAAGATTACCATACTAACCGAAGACACTGAACTAACTCGTCTGTCCTTACTCCAAGAAAATGGCTGAACCTGAAGTTCGTCGGGATTTTTCCATTGCTTAATGGATGTTTAAAAGGATATTTCCTAAAAATAATCATAGCATATTTATAAATGAGACCACTTATAAACTGCATCTCCAAAATATTGAGCTCCTCAAATGCACTACGACTAATATTTGCAATAAAGTAAGATGAAAATTTTTTAACAATTTAAGAATTCAAATATGAATAGTTGATGATTATCTTTGATTACCTTAATATATTTTATAATACTTTTCTTTACTCTCCTGAAGTTTAATCTTTTAACAAATTTTAACATTTATGAAATATTTTATTTAATTTCATTTCTTAAAGTATTATTTGTCGTTCTATTTCACATTAATTGTGATTTACAAGCCAGAATTGGCCACGAGGTCCATATTTAGTGTAAACCAAGCAGGGTAACAAGGGTAAATACACCAGAAATAACAAATAAACCATTAGAACATTAAAAAAATATTTATGAATCTGTAGTGCACGCGATTTCAGCTTTAAATTTTAATTTAATTTAAATTTTAAATTAATTTACTTATGCCGCCCAGCAGAATTTGATGTATGATATTTCTTTAATATATGTTTTTTTTAAATTCAATTAATATTTTTATGTCCCCCATCTTGTTAATCCTCGCAACCGGGGGCCGAAAATAAATGTTAAACAAAAAACGCAATCAACAAATTTAATCAACAATTTTGTTTTAGTAAACAAAATGTGTTCAGATTTTAATTCAAATAAAAAATTGTTGATTGTCGAATTTTTTTCTTTTATTTTTCACACACAAAAGAATCCTTTTTTGTTAGCACAAACTAAAAGCTAGGAAGCTAATGATTGAGTTAAATACAAAAGGAACCTTTGTATTTTAGTTTAATGTTGTTTTCTTGAAGTTTTTATTTTTATACTTTATTTTACACTGTAGACAAGTAGTCGGCAAACATTTGCGACTATTAGGTTATTTCAGGAAGACAGAAAGGATATAAAATAATTGAAATTTGTTTACACCAATTATATAATATTCAAACAAGTACAGGGTGTTTTTTAGTAATTCTATTTTCGAACGGTTTTAATAAATGAGACGTTTCAATACGCTCATTTATTATTCTTAATAATTATATTTTTAAAAGCTTTTATTAGCTGATTTCTAAATATCTTTAACATTTTTTAATTATTTTATTTAATTATTTTTTGCACAATCATTAATTAATTGATCTTATCAAATAACAGTGATAAGTCATATCTGAATACGAAGGTTTACTTTTAAAGCAAAAATTTTACGCTCGAAGTTGGCGCAATTTGTCAGTTCAGTTAAACAAGACTAATTAAATCCGATTGCTAATTATCCACAAACAGTTTTCTTAAAATCTTATTATTTTCTGTGTTGATAAATTAATTTTTTTGTAAAAAGAAACTACACAATTTTAATCAAAATTTGCTGATTATAAGATTATACATATTTAAATATTATTTGAGACTAAAAGAAGACCCTAAAAATAGTTTAATCTTAATTTGATTAAAATAATTTCATTAAAATTTATTGAATTACCGTTAACGGCATACAAATTTATTATCAAAATGATCAAAATATATAAATAGTTGTAATCCTAAAAATATTGAATAAAACGTCTCTTAATTCTGTTTTGATTTTTTAACAAACTTCTTATGAAGACCAAATAAAGTCCTTTTCAAATGATTTTCATACTTTTTAAATTATTATTGTAATAAATAAAATCACAAAATGGTGTATATAAATAATTAGAAAATAGTATTGTATATAATTTAAAAATAAGAAAACCATTAAAAAATCAATTTTTATGTTGATCGACAATTACTTTCTCTATTGTAGACCATAAGCCATAGGTACATCATTTTTTAAAATGAAAAAAAGTTAAATAAAAAAGGATAAATTAATTTTAAACTGTAAAAAAATATTTGTAAATTATTAAATAAAATGTTTAACTTTAAAAAGAATAATAGTTTTAGATGTCAGCAATTTGACAAATTTATCGTAAAGTAAAAGTAAAATATTATAGTAATTATTGGGTTCATGATTAAGGTTCATGAATGGTGTGGAAACCGTACCTCCAACACAATTCATTATTATTCGCTTTATTATCTATGCGTTTCCCTCGTCGATATAGAACGGTAAAAAACAAACCCCTCGCTAGTTTCGTTTCACACCGATAGATTGTTTGGATTTTTTGCTGATGAAAAAATGGACTTTTCTATCCATTATATTTTTTATCGTTGTATTAAGCCAATTCTCAAAATCTCCAAACAACTCAATGCTATCATCTGTTGATAGAAAAAGCGGTTTTATGTTGGCAATGTTCTATGACTCATGAGTAAACTGCTCTGACTTAGAGCCTTTACCAAGTATTCCAAAAAAGCCTTCTTTCTTGTCTCACTCATAAATTCAGAATCAATTTGATCACACAAATCAGGTATAATTGAATCACGCACCATTTTCCAAATGGAACCAGAGAAAAGAGTTTCCAAATGAGCACTACTAAGCCAATGCACTTTAACAGGCCAAATTGGATTAGGAGGATAATTTGAAAAAATTTCATTTATTGGATTACTATATATCAAAGAATTGTAGCGAGATTTAATGAGTGATTTAGAATTTCTAAACTAAACTTATTTCAAAAATTATATCTGTGATATCTATATCAATTGAATAATTTAAAAAAATTTAAAACGCTTTGTTTCAAATTTTTTTTATTTATTTTCTAGAAAATTGTTAATTTTGATATTGACACAAAAAATATCTACACTAATACCAATCACACTTGCAAACAAATCATATTGGATGCAATCAATCACACATGCATTCATAATTCACACATTTTCATTTTCATTTAATTCGAGAATTCAAACACACCCAACACACATACACGTTAATCGATATTCATACATTTCATTATTTAACACATACTCAAATCATATAGAAAGACATAACAAAGCCAATCACTCGATTGGCCAATTCAAATATAAAAAAACAAAGAAAATTTATTATGTTATCGGATAGCCGTCAATTTAATTCAAAATTCATTGTTTTCAAACTTCCTTTTTTTTTACTCCATACATCGAATAATCCATCACAAAACTATATGAATGTGATTGTTTAATTATTTATTTTAATTGAATTAATTTTATTTTTATTACTTAATTATTGAATTAATTATATAAAGTTATTTATTTATTCAATTTATTGCCTTTAATTATTTATTTAAAATGGAAAAATATTTGGTCAAACCGATTAATTTCCTATTCAATGACTAAATTTTATTTCCACTACAACTTCCATAATACAAACAATGGTATATCGAACAATATTTTCAGTGTGCATAAACCAGATTTTAAAATTCTAAATTTTCAGTTCAATATCAAATATCAATATTCAATATAAGTAATTTTCAATAAACATTTTCAATTCAATAAACATTATGATTTTAAATAGTGATACAAAATATATCAAAATCTTCTTTACAATATTCTTTGACTCCAAAGTTGTTATTTTAATTGTCAATTTTTAAAACATGATTTTTATAAATAAATCGTCCCAGTTTAATTAAAATATTATCTATAAACTTAAAAATTCTTTCGTTTTAATTAGTCGAACATTACTTTTTTTTAAAAAAAATATAAAATATAATTATTAATTTCAAAATATCAAAAAATTTTTTTCTAAATTTTTTTTAATCTAAATATATTTGTCTTTTATTTGGTGTTGCGTCCTATAGTTTTTCTTTTATATTTTTGATATTTTATAATTATTTATTTTATTTATTATTTTGGGTGTATTTTTTGATGTGTCCCTAACAATTTAAGAATATAGATTAATGTAAAACATAACTTTAACGTGTGTTGGACACTCATTTATGTAGAATATTTAATTCTGCTATTTTTTAAATAATATTTAATAAATTATTTTAATTTTAAAAAAATATTAAAATTTTTTTTCAAAATTTTTATTCAGAAAATATTTTATAATTTTTAAATAATTCTTAAATTTTGTTTCAAAAAATCTTTTATTTAATTTTTTTAGTTATATTTAATATTTTTTTAATAAATGATTTTAACTTAAATTAAATGATTAATTAAATGATTTTAACTTCAATATCTATCCCCCTCTAATTTTCTCAAGAATCGTTAGGAGATAATTTAAATTAATTAAATAAAATTCATGATAATATTCGAAATAGGCCCCACCTATTAACAATGCTGGCATCTTTTGAAATCGGTGTTAATTTAACCACTTAACGACTTGTACAGTTTTCGAACGATTTCATCGACTTCCGTGCGTCTTTCCGACAAGGCACTACACCAACAGAATTGTATTGATGCAGGCTATCCAGATTGACCACTTCCTTAAATGGATTCACTTCGGTTTCTCAGATATTTTGCATTTTATTTGTTGATATTATTTTTTCGTAATGAAAATATGTATTTTATACAAAATTCATTTTTAGCTTAGTTTTCAATTGTTATTTTTGTATTTAAAATGATTGACTATTCGAACATAATTAAAATAACAATAACAAAAGAATAATAATTGGATAAGTTTAAACTTTTAAAATTAACAATTAAAATTACGTCTTATAATTAAGCAAATATTTAAATAGGCATAAATAAAACTGAAAAAAATTAAATTTAAATTCTTTTTTAACAATTTCATAAAATTTTTATTATTTTGAGTTTTTATAAAGATAATGGTTAAAATTATTAATTTTAATAAATATTATTTGAAATTAAATATTTTACAAAGATTTAGAAAAGTTGTTCGAATAATAATCATAAAAAAATGAAATTATTATTATTATTATTATTATTATTATATTTGTATAATTAGAAAGAAAGTGTTTCTAAAAAAATGAAAGTAGTGATAACAGTAATGAATAAAGGATCAATAAATAATAAATATTACTGAATTAATAATATTTAATATTTTCATAAAAATAACAGTTTTTGGTTTAAATAATATGAAGATCGATGCACCAGTGCACCTGTTCTCAAAACTCAGGGTACCGCCCAGCCTTATTATTTTCGACTAAAGAGTCTATTGATTTTATCTTGAAAAATGTACTTTGAAAAAAGTTCGACTTGCTATTAAATTTCATATGTATTTTGAAGACCTTTGTATTACCTTTAAAGTTAATATTTTTAACAAAAGAAAGTTTATTTATAACATCAGATTCTAATAATAAATGTCTTAAATTATCAAAATTAGATACACTTTCAGAGCTTTGAAAATTTCTAAATAATTTAAAAAATATTAAAGGTATATTTGATCCAAGTACCTTAACGTATCAATATGAGAAATTTTAGAATTTTTATTAGTGTTCTTCAATTAATAATAAATTCCGTCGTGTTGATTTTATTTTTCGTAATTATAATTATACTTACTATTATTATTATTAAAATGATAATAAAAATATAAAAATATAATAAATTTCATATTCAAATACACACACACATACATATATATATATATATATATATATATATATATATATATATATATAAAATATAAGGATTTTAATGAAAAAAATAACTTATCATAAATAACAATATGAGTTTTAGGTAAATAAAATATTAAATGGCACTTTAATATATTCCTGATGAATTAAATTTTGTTTATTAATATATTAGAAATATGAGTTGTTTTTTTATTAATAAAAAACTAAAATCTTAATATATAAACATAAAAAAATGGAGCTCTATTTCTTTTAATACAATTAAATGCAAACAAGAACTTGTCAGAATATTTAATAACAAAAAAAAGATAATTAAAAATATGAGTAAAATAAAGTTTATTTTAAGTCGTATCCATATCATATTTTTCATATTCAATGCTTCAAAATTGAAAGGAAGTCAAAAATGTGTCAACGTAAATAAATATTTATTTTTTTCAATAATTTGACAGAATTTATAGTTATGTTTTGTTATACAATTACTTAAAAATAAAATTAAAATATCAATTAGATTGTTCATTAGGAAAAAATAAAACCTTGTTAAATGAAGTGCATCGGATTAGATTTTTTTAAATTGAACTTAATTGAATGGAAAAGGAATCCTAACCAAAAAATTTTTTTAATTATTACACCTGGAATGGAGGAATGTAAAAAGAACTTTAAATATTGTTTTTTTACTTTAAAAATAAATAACATTTCCTTAATAACTTCCAAAAATTGTGTCCAAAAATTAATTGTAAAAAACCTTTTTCTGATGGAAATTTAAACAATTACTTATAGTAAAGGCGATATATTATTGCAATAAGAAAATGAAGATATTAACAACTCTGTTTTGGCGTGCTTCAAATTTGCCCAAATTTATAAGTTATACTGTATTAGATTTTATACACTAAAGCTGTATACTCTTCTCATTTTTCAGTTCTCAAAGGCTTTTGTAAGATTTCTGAGAATTTTTTAGAAGTAAAATACTTTTGAAAATTAAACAGTGTTTATACTTCCAGTGTATTAAGAACACACAAAATGATTTGTTACAATTTGTCTTTGGCATGATTCTCAGTAAAACTTTCGTCATTTGAAATCTAGGTCAATTAATAAGATTTTCGATAATAAATCGCTTTAAACAATTATTCGAACAAATTATCATTTTATACATTTAAATTATTTTCAGATTTTATTTTTATAATTTTATTTTATTAATTTCTGCAATAAAAAAATATTTTAATTTTAAAATAATTTTAATTAAAAAAATATTTGTTTTGTCAATTTTAATTTCAGTTTAAAATTATTTACTTTATCGAAATTTTTAGTATTAAATTTTTTAAACATTTAATATTTTAATATTTTTTAAATATCTTATTATGTAATTAAAAATGTAAATTATGCTCGTGAGGTATATATAAAAGAGGTGAAATTTTTCATGTTCAGAATTATAAATATTATCAGAGATCATACTCAATATTTAAAAAGTATAGAGTAATAATTAAATTCAAATATTAAATTATTTGACACTCTTAAATTAACCGTCATATATGATGGATGAGGTGAATTTTCGTCTTTGAAAGTTTATATTTTAATTTTTAAATTGTAATTCTAATTATTATAATTTATTAAATTATTTCGATTATAATTTATTGCTAAAGAAGTTTCGGTACATCATGTTTGGCCTCCAATAAAAATTTAATCATTTTGTAAAAATATTTTTTGTATATTATTTATACCAATTCTAATCAATACCACACAAAAACGATTCCGACACAAATATATATAATATTTAAAAATTTAAAATAATTTTCTAGAATTAAATTAAAATCATTTATTAAAAAAATATTAAATATAACTAAAAAATTTAAAACGAAATCCGGATGATAATTTTCTTTTAAAAACAACACTCATCCATTTCAAAATATATTTATAGACAATATATTTCGACGGATCAACCGTCATCTTCAGGTCACTAATTAATAATCAATTCACCTGTATATAAATACAAAAATGATGATTATGTAATCGATTGTGTGGAATCACGCTAATCAAAAATTCTCAATAAGCTGGTTGAGACTGCCGATTGAACATTGATTTTAGGGTAATGTGACCTAATTAACAATACTTCACACGACACTCTCTACCAATAACTGTCAAAATGCTTACACAAAATTTTGAAATTATTAAAATTAACATCACATTTACATTTTTTCCTATGTTCTGCAATTTTACTCTTACTCTCTTTTCGACCATGTTCTTGAATTCGTTTACAGAGATGACGGGCAGTCTCTCCAATGTATGTGGCATCGTACCCATTACATTTATATTCATAAACAATATCAGAACAAAGTGTTAAATAATTTCAAAATTCTATGTAAGCATTTTGACAGTTATTGGCAGAGAGTATCATGTGAAGTATTGTTAATTAGGTCACGTTGCCCTAAAATCAATGTTCAATCGGCAGTCTCAACCAGCTTATTGAGAATTTTTGATTAGCGTGATTCCATACAATCGATTACATAATCATCATTTTTGTATTTATATACAGGTGAATTTATTATTAATTAGTGACCTGAACATGACGGTAGATCCGTCGAAATATATTGTCTATAAATAAATTTTTAAATGGATGAGTGTTGTTTTTAAAAAAATTAAATAACAAAAATCAATTTGGATCTTACTACAAAATCAACCTTTCAATTGTTAAATGTGCTTACGACAAACTAAAAGACTTTGTAACAGTTCTCAACGTTGAAGAAATGAAGATAAAGGAAAAAAACAGTGAGAACCGATGAAAATATCGAAAATTAATTTCAAGAACATCCTGAATAGTCAATGATTGTAAATACAAAAAATACCAATTTCCATCTGAGTAGAAGAATCACCAGTCTAAGTTCAACATACTCGAATCAACATAGTGCATTCATACATTCACCCATTCCTACAATTTAAAATATTCCTCCCAATCACAATTATGCATAAGGTAACAAATACAATTTTATTACAAATTACAGGTTAAAAAAGTGAGAAGATAGACAATTTTAAATTTTAGACATTTTTTGTTGCGTTGTTACGATATTTCCCTGTTACTAAAAAGACACGTTTAGAAGGAACACTGATGGTGGGTTTAGATAAATATTTAAAAATAATAAATAATCTGGAAACAGTGGTTACATAAGGTTTGATTCAGTGGTTCCATAAGGTTCTTATCTTCACACTCAAAATCATAGAAAGAAAGTATCCTTAGCGACCTACTTATCGTTAAACTGCAATTTTATTTCACGTATAGGTTGCTTACATGTCAAAAGGGCCAAAACTGGTCACTTTCAAATATGGACTTTAGTAAAAGTGGTTTACAAGTGTCAGTAACTACTTACTTTGTTTTAGAGATTCAAAAGTTACAGTTTTGATTAATTTGTGGGATTTGTTTTTCCAGTGAGTTTTGATATCAAATCGTTAGTTTGTGTAAGTTTCATAAACTTATTTGAGAACTTTAGTTCTTCAAAATTATCTCTTACATTCAATTAGGATTCTGTAGTTTAAGTAGAATGTTTTGAAAATTAGTAATTATCCTGTTTTTTGTTCATCCTCAAAAAATGAAAGTCTTTTGAATCGTGAATCCAAAAAGAATTGCAATGTCTGTTGGATATCCAGTATTTTATTTATTGAATAACACATAACCACAAATTTCCATCTACTTATGTAGTCTTTAATCAAGCGATGTTACGGAATTTCAAATATTTTACCAAATGTTTAAGGTTGAAGTATACAAGCACTGTGTTAAGGATGTCTAATCAACTTTCGATACTTTTGCAATAAATCTTGAACAAATTCTAACTTTTCGAAACCGATAACTGTATGGAATGAGCAAAGCAAGATTGATGTTTTAGATGACTCATCTAATGTTCCAACTAATGTGCACAAATAGTTATTATTATGAACCTCACTTTCATCCACGATCATGAATATTTGTTTTTCATTAAGTTTCTTTTCCTAGGATGTTTTCCGTCCAAACTAATTTTCTCCACCTTGACTCTGCACGCAGATTCACTGGGACATTCTTCCGATTTTGACAAACAGTGACTTGATTGATGGATGACGAAGTTTTTTAACGATATATCAGCAGCTGTAAACTCAATTTTTACATCTGTTACGAAATTACATGTGGTTATAAACGTTTTCATTGACCATAATCCGGACTGTGTAGTGATGTTTTGCCGTTTAAGTTGATGCCGAGCAAAAATTCGATGACTCTCAACATGAAAACGTTTGTCAAATTTAACATTACATTCACATAACTTGCAATTTAATTGCTTATTCGGAGAGTTAGTAAATTCCAATGGAAATTGGGCTTTTAGTTTGCGCAATTTAGAGGTATCACTTTCTTTAATCTTGGGCATTTTAAAATAAGTTCTATTAGCAAATTATAGAACAAAAAAATTATAAATTTAAACAATTTTGTTTTAATTTTTATATGGTTATTGTTTGAGAATATAAAAGATAAAAAAAATATTAAAAGGTTTGAGTTTAGAAAATTTTATATTTTAGTTAATTTAATTTTTGTAATGAGAAAAAATGTAATGGAAAAATGTAATTGGAAAAATGTTAAAAAAAATCATTGTTATTATTATGGTAAAAATTATTATATTATTATTAATATGTATAGAGAGTTAAAATTTTAAGATTGTTTAAATGTATTATTTAAGACAAAATTTTTGATATCTAATAAATTTATAATAGTATTATCGATTTGTTTTAAAGAATAATTCATGAATTGGAATTTAATATATGAATTTAAAGAACAGATAGTTTTGCCGTTTGATCATATTTTGATGGATTATTTTATGAAGATATTCGAAGATAATTATGAAAGAATTGCCGATCAGAGATTGTGTATCAAAGAAATTGACGAAAATTCAGTTCCTAATAAAAATTGTGAAGACATTCATGATGAATGGAATAAATTAAAGATAATATTTCAAAATTGTGGAAAATCTTCAACTGACATATATTTATTCCTTATGGATTATGTTGAATGCGGTTCTTATTCATTGGAAATAGTATGTATGTTATTTACTTATAAAATTAAATGTCCTAATGAAAAATATTTACTGTGTGTAAAATTATTAACCGATAGGGATTTAATTCTTGATTATGTTGACTGCGGTTCTTATTTATTGAAAACAATATGTATGTTGTTTGCTTATAAAATCAAATATCGAAATAGAATACATTTATCACGCATAAATCACAAATCTAAAACGAGAACAAGATACGACTTGTTGAACTCTGGGCGAGGCTGCCGCGCTCAAACGCCGCTCTGGGATCAGTTATTAATAAATATACAATAAAAATTAAAGAATCGAGAATTTTATTTCAATGAAATAGAACTTATTAAAAAAAAATTCTCGATTTTTTTAATTTTTATTGTGTATTTATTACGCTAAATAATCAACGATAAGCATTTTTCAATATTTTGACCGAACGTCAAATTTATACCTTATTTTGACTTAATAACTTCCTTCACAATGTGATTGCACTTAAAAAAATAACAGATTTCTGTATAATTTTTAAAAATAGCTTTGCATTTCAATTTTGACTTTATTGACTTTTGGTCACCCTGATTCATAACGTATTTTGTACTGAAACAATGAATTTATTTTTGAGGATCATTTTTAAAGGAGATTCTTGATAATGGGTGGCTGAATGAATCTAATAACGTAAAAGTGATATTTCTTTAAGATTTCCACCAGAATTTCTTTTCACGAGCTCATTTCTGTCCACGCTTCAGCGTAAGAAAGTAAAAGTCGTCACAATTTTATAAGATTTTCTAAATAAAACAACATCTTAATAAAATAAAATGAATAAATGCAACTCGACAAGAAACAATTTCAATTCAAAATTTTATACAAAAAATTTACCGATCTCAATTATAAACAAAACAAATCACCAAGCAACAGCGCTGACAAACAAACTCACGAAATTTCGAGAAGGTCTTATACAAGTACAATTTTTCAAATTTTTTATAAATAAAAAATATATTTTATTTTAATAGTAATATTACATTTTGTAATTTATTCAAAATATTTTTCTTTAAATTTTGGATCTAGAACAAAGGTGTCACTCTGATTCTATCATATTCTAACGTAAATCTAAAAATAATCAGATAAATCTATTTAATTAAAATTTATTTATTGAAAAATTAAATAAATTTAATATCATATTACGGAGCTATTGTTTTTTATTATCTCAAAAAAATAAAATAATTCAGTAATTTCATAAACAAAGAAAATCGTTTCTGTTCAGCAAATAAGATCTTTTCTATAAATCATAAGTCAATATAAAGGATTTAAATAAATCTAAAAAATAAATAAAACTCAATTTAAAATAAATAAAGATTAATTTAGCTGAAACATATAAGGATATAAATAAAAATAATTCTCTTTATTTTCATTTAACATCAAAATAATTAAATATTGAATTCTTAAAGTTGTCTTTTTCTAATAAAAGTTGAATTTTATAATTTATTTTCTCAGTTGCATTTATAAAAAATAAATGTATAAGCGTTAATTAATCAATTACTTTACTTTTTATCATCAAATGCTCTGAAAAAATGTTTACTTTATTTCCATATAAATAGTGAAGTAATAAATTAAGATATTTTTGAGTTTTTTTAATGTTTATTAGGCAAGACTATTCTTATATTGAAGAATGAGTTCATTTTACAAATATGTAGAAAATTTTTAAATAACTCTAATCAGTTACTTACATAATTATTTTTTATTATAAATATAACTAAATAATTTTATAAAATAGCCATGAGATTGAAAAAAAAGTATTGTTGGGTACACATAAAGGATGATGGCCCAGATAAGGGTGAATCGTGTAATATATGGGATAACAAATAAATGAATTAACAATAGTCATCAGACAATTTTTTCCAAGGGGCTCCCGAGGATTCGCTAACTGAATCAATAGACTCCCCTATGTTAAATTGAGGTTCATGAATCATTCTTTAGTTTGATTTTTGGTATCGAGTGACCGATAAATTTGTAAAAAAAACAATAAATTTTGAAAAATAATTTGGAAAACACTGTAATCAAGATTTATTTTATCGTGTCAGGTTAAAAAAATATTGAGTTTGAATTATGAATATGTCAAGTGTAATTAAGTCGGTTGAAACATCACATTTGATAAGCATAATTAAACATAATATTAGCATAAGAATGTACATTCTGTGACACAAAAGTTCAGAATTCACGGCATAAATCGGCATTTCTTCAATTTCAGTGAGTGAGCAGATGCTTGGTTGTCTCTCTTCAGCGACCAGCCGTCACTAGTACCTCTCCTCCATTTGGCGCATGTCCTGATGGAACATTTCTCTCTGCTTGTCAATCATCGTCCCAAGGTTTTCAGGAAACTTCTCTATTTGTGAGAACATGAATTGTATCTTTATACTCATCAAACAACTGAGATTTTGAAAGGTCTCTATCATGAGTCTGGTGTGGTTTGCTGTGTTCGTGTTCCCATGGAAGTTGTTCACTCCCTGCACAAATGATTTCCACGCGACGCACTCTAGCGTGTTCATAGAGTTTTGGAACTCTGTGTCTTTTATGAGCTTCCGTTTCTGTGGGTCATCGAAAATGCCAGCATTCAGCTTCTCAATGGTTAATCCAGGAAGGGCTCGACATAGGTCGTTTAAGCACATCCCATCCTTGTCCAAAGGGTGCGTAAACTATTTCATTAACCAAAGCTTCATGTGTAGCGGTGGGAACAATATCTCCCGGTTAACAAGAGGTTCGTTTATGATGTTTCTCGCCCCAGGTACTAACTGCTTTCGTACCGGTCACTCTTTCTTTACATGGTGATTGGCTCTGTCTCGACTGTCACACATGCATATAAAGCATGATTACTTCGTGAACCCTTACTGCTGACCAAGTAGAATATTCACCATCTTAAAGTCGACGCAGATCATCCATTGGAGCTGCTCCTTTTGGATTTTGTCGAGCACGAACTTCACAACTTCATATTTTTTTGAGAGTTATAGAGTGCGCAAAAAGGATTGAGGCGAACTGTTTCTCGTTGTAGAAGAGCACACACTTCAAAGAGCGCTTGCAACTGTCAATGAAGAGTCGCAAATCTCTCGGATCGAATTGAGGAGCACCGAGTTTAACAAGAAGACCGGCGACATCACAGCTGTACACGAGGTGTTTCTTCTGGCAGAAATAGCTCATGTAGTTTTCATGCCTTCTATGAAAGAAAGTGATACACACGTCCTTGACAAGTAGATTTTTCACTTTGAGACTGGAGGTCAACAGCTCAGAGGAAGTCTTCAGGCTTATGGCTGTATCTCAAAAATTAGACCTAATAGAGCAAAATCAATGTAATATTCGGACTCAAAACACTAAAATTAGTCTAAATCGGCTGAGTAACCCCTGACTATTTTTTGGTATTTACCCATTGTTTTCAAGTGATCGCCCTTAAAAAATGAAAGAAGAAAATAAAATTGAATGTCTTTGATTTCTTTTACTCAAGAAATGTATAAAGTCATCGATGAATTTCGCCTATGAAATTCAATGCAGATGATTGTTGCAGATATGAACAACGTTAACACTGGAAAAAATGGTCTTGTAGAAGGATTGCAACAAATGTTCACTTAAAGAACGGATCAACAAACCTTAGTTTATCAGTTGTCATCTCCATATATTATATAGAATCCTCCGTTCATCGATGAATGAAGAACTTGGAAGTAAAACACAATCGTCAAACATCAAATATCCATTTGTTGGAAGAGTACGAACAACTGAAAACACAGCTTGATAACTGAACAGAAGTAATTCTCAAAACATCAGGCTAGAGAGATGATATGATTTTTTTTCATATCACTTGAGTGTTCTGTGAGAAAATGGACATTTTCCATTGATCAGGTTTAAGAAAGTACCCAACATCAGTAATGCGAGGTGAAATTCCAGAGCTATACTAGTGATCATAGCCTTCATTTTAATTCCTTCAATAAGGACAGATCTGTAGAGAGTATGTCCATTTATATCATATGGCTTGGGAGACCATTGGTTTACAGACCAACGGTACAACGAAAACGACTTTAATAATACGAGTAGTTATTTAAAATTCATCTCGCAAGAATAATTTATTATTTTTTTTAATTTAAAAGGTAAAATATTTTAATGTTAATATGCCTATTAAATATTTCAAAAAATTAAAAATGATATAATAAAAGAAAATCATAAAAAATTAAATATCTATTTAAAAATAAAAAATATCTTTTTAATGTATATATTAAATATCTTAAAATTAAAAATGATAAGAAAACCATTTGAATATTTATTTATATTGAATATTTATTTATTGAATATTTATTTATAAATAAAAATATTTTACAGTCATAACAATTTATATATTTTAATATAAGTTATGAAACAATTTTAAATAAATTTTTAGTTTTAATGTGAAATGTATTTAATAAATTTGCAAGATTTTAAAAATTGAATCGAAAAGAATTTAATAGATTAATTTGTGGCGAGATAATTAAATTAACAGAAAGATTTGTTTAAATATGTGAATTGTTGATATATTTATAAATTTTGGTGTTAAAAAAATGAATTCAGATATTGATGTTGCAACCACTTCTCACAAATAACTTGACTGAAGTATTCAATCCAGATAAAAAATGCTTTAAGCTCTGAAAAATCACTGAAAGCGAGTCATCTATATCACAGATACCCAGAAGTAATAAATGCGCAGAGTGCGCAATCATAATTAAGAAGGAAATTTATTCGTCGTGTAAAAATAAAGACAAGAGCAAGAGCAACGTCAACGGGTTGAGTCATTGGTGGATTGAACATATTTTATTTTATATGACTATGACATCCTAAATGCATTTGAATACATAGTAGAACTTATGTCAAAATCAATTTTTCAATGGCAGGATGAACTTTTTTAAAAAGATATTCAAATAATATTTCATTTCGTACTTTTTAGGTAAAAATTCATTAAACTACAGTGCATACGCATTGGGTTGAAAATAAAGTCATAACCCTAGCCAATAATTTTCGTTGGTACTAAAAATCAAAAAATATTAATTGAAAAAATAAATAAATCAAAATATATTATATATATATATATTATATACTATTATTTCTAAAATTTATTTAAGTCTACCGGTAACCCTCGTTTAATCAGCAGTATTGTTTTCACAAAAGCCAGTTACATATATTATTATATATCTAAATTATTGTATTCTTAAATATATATTCGTTATATTATTGTGATTTTGTAATTCAATCAACTGTATTTGTAAATATAACAAAAAATAAAAGTATTCTACCAAAATTTCCTGATAAAAGAGTACTTGAAAAAGAAAAAGAATTTTACAAATTTTTAGATTAATTAATGTAATGGAAGTTTTCGAACTCAACTAAATTATAATAGTAATTACTAATTAATATTAATAGTGTTACTTTTATAATTATAAATATAATTATAATTATAAAAATAATAATTATTATTTTTATTGTTATTATTATATTTTTGATTATGTTAAACGATATTTTTAAACATACATCATTTGAAAAAAAGATTTAATTTAATTTTATCATTTTTTGGTCAAAAATTATTTCAATTAGTTTTCGAATTTTTGTCTTAGTAGGGATTTTTGAGTTGGATTCTTACAAAAAGTCTTACAGAAGAGAAATTGAAAAAAATATTTGATCTTCTGCAGCCAGCATGTTTGGACAAATTCATATCTTTGACAACTATGAAATATTAAGTGAAAAGGTTTAATGATATAAAATACCTTTGTATGTGAGGAAGAAATAAAAGATCGATTAAGAGAAATTTTTAATTATAAAAATGCAAAAAATCATTGAATAGTCACATTGAATCACCCAAACATTGCTGGCAACTCTTGAAACTAGCGCTAGTACTGTCTCCCCAAAAGAGGCATCAAAAACTTGTTCCAAATTTGTTTTCCGCTTCTTAACTCCTTTTATAATGAAAAAGCAACTTGAAAGATTTTTAAATAACTAGACGCTTTGATGTACAACATTTAGGAACATCACTGGAGAATTCACTTACTTAAACTAAATCTAAGTCGTCCGACTGTAAATTGTCTTCAGAGAAGAAGTCTTTGAATGTGCTTAAATATGAATCTAAGAGAGACTTTCATGTCTTTTAACTCTAAGGCATCATCTACATGGACCTTTTGAATAAATAAGTTAAAACCAACTGCACTCATTACACTGAGCTAAATGCGATCACTAGAAAAATAAAAGAAGACATAGGAAGACAATACTTTAGTACTTAAAAAACTGTTTACCAGTGCAGAGCATCACATGTTTTTTGGGCGACAAATGAAGTTCCAGAACTGGCTTTGTAAATCACTTATTGTTCAGTCCAGAATTGACACGGACCTTTTTTTGACTTTTTTGACACGTAGCAACACTTTCAGTGTCATGACTATTCGGTAGCTCTGGATACTTTCTTCGTTGAGTTCTTTCCGGACTTTTATTAGAAAGAATATATATGGAGAGAAGTTGCAGTTCAGTTTTAAATAAATATTCCATTTTAAAATATATGTTTGTCTTTTCATATTATATAAATTATGTGTTGCTGAAATTGCTTTATATCTCAAGTGAAGTACTCATTAAACGAAAAGAACATTTGGACAAGTCTCATTTGAATTTTTATTGCAATTACATTTAGAGTCATTATGACTCTGAGAAAGTCTTTCATCGTTTGACATCGTTCTATTTGGTTTTTTTATTTCTGTTTTTAATCATGATTATTCGAAAAATTTTTCTACGTTATTTTTAAAAATATTTAACCTCTAAAAAATATTAACTAAAAAATAATAATTTTTACCATTTCTCAATAAATCCCAAAATAATAAAAATGTCATCAAATTATTAAAAATGCATTTAATTTAAATTTTACTAAAAATTATTAAACTTAATTTTAATTGTGAAATTAAAAATATGAACTTATCAAATGATTATTTTAATTATGTTCGAATAGTCCATTCTTTAAATTTAACAAAAATACCAATTTTCATATGGGAAGGAGAAACACCCAGAATAAAAGAGGAGGTCTAACAAGAAGAGAAAATTTTACAAACAAGAAAAATTTCAGAGACGAACAGGGAAACGAGGAGGCACGGTCACAGGGAGAAGTGATCAGTGCACTTCACTAAGAAACGAATGTATGTGTATGTTTGACTGTATGAATGATTGTTTGTGGTGTCATGATGACGTATGTTGTGTATGGGATGCTGTTGAAAATATTCCTCAGGAATTGTCTATATTAGATGGTGAAAATGAAATACCTAATGAGAAATGTGACAGTTTGATCACAGGAAAAGATGAAGAAAGAAGCACAGATATAATGAAAATATCAAAGTTTAAAATAGAATACGAAGAACTGAAAGGGAAACCTAGTATAGATTTTCAAATAAAGAATATAAAAGTACGGTGTCTACTTGATACGGGAGCACGAGTCAATGTAATTAAAGTAGACATACTCAAAAATATGAAAAATATAAAAATAAAGAAGACAAAAAGACTTATACACTGTGCTTACGATTCGGAACTAGTAAATTACGGAATAGTACAACTAAAGATTAAGATTGAAAGAATGCATAAAACAGTGTGTAAGTAGCGTTTATGCCACTTTCAGTATTATCACATTCTAAAGCCATAATTTAACACCACCAAAAATTTATTAATATTTATAATTCATATACTTAAACAAATTTCTTATTAATTCAATTATTTCGCCCAAAATTAGTTCATTAATTTTTTTCGATTAAATTTTGAAAATATACAAAAATTTAAATCTAAAATAATCTTAC